>JALLPC010001710.1:0-11088 GCA_036940045.1 Stephanocyclus meneghinianus | reverse complement strand
AAGCCAAAAAAGTGAGTCATGAATCGGAACTTCGAACTTCGACTTTGACGGACTTAGTCACAGCCTGAGTTCCGTGACAAATTGGCAGAATTCAACAACCATCCGGAGTTACTGGGACCTACACATAGGAGAAACGTGGTCTACTGGTTCTAGATTGTCCGAGATCATTTTAGGAGGTTAAAAACACAAGGTCGACAAATTCTTACTTTGGAATTTATGATATTATATAATATTAAGAGTGATAAGGAATCTACCTATTAGCCAAGAATCCCTCTTTTCGGGGGACCACCACCCTTCTCATCCGCAATCTATTATGGTACCATACCTAATATATAAGTATAAGTTATCATATTAGAATTCTTATTGCCCTGATCTGCCGCGACCAGTTCTGCCTAGTCATTTTGAATCAATCATGGTGGAGAAAAATTTGAACCCGGAAGCAAAACGACGGAGACTGGAAACCGAACAAAAGGCAACGTTCGATGAGGATATGGCACGCGTTCGCGCAGCGATTGATAGTCAGAATTCTGAGGGCGGTAGTGCCTCGTCCGGTGATGGGGGCAGCAGCGTTGAAAATAGTAAAACTGAAGATGGAGAAACAATATTGCAACCATTTTCGGAGCAGCAGCCAGCAATGAACACTGTCACTGGGAATAGCAACAGACGGGACAGTGACGATAAGGAAGGAGGCAACTGGTTGAAAAACTTTACATCTCGTCATACTAGAATTGGGGAGGATTATCAGGTGATCGATTTGCCTCTTCCCACTTGCTACAGAAAGGTTTCGAACTGAACATTTGGCAACGATTTTTAAATTAATGTTCCATAACTAATCCGAGGCTGATGGGACACCAACGCAACAAGCAAGCTGCTGGGGTGCAGCAGACAACACATAGATCACATAAACATAATAACGCCGGTTAATATGGTCTTCATCATCAAGTATACATCAACGCAATACTGCCGCGTCCGTGCTGACGAAAATCCTTCCTTACATCATTGAAATTTGTTACCATTTCAGTAACGCAATCTAGAAAAGCGATTTCTTGAAACGGAAGTCCGTGTTTTTCACAAAGACTCTGGAAGGCGTTGAAAAATCGGAAATTATCATCAGTGTGCGAAAAGACGGAAGACATCGAGAAACGAAAGAACTTACCCGTATTAACGGCGTTGTCAAGTGAAAGTATTCTCTCGACAATGTAGGAAACAAATGGTGAGAATAATGAAAGTTAAGTCCACCATAGAACCATCTCGCCCATTTTGGGCAAGCGAAGTCTTGCGTGCTGAGAACTTGCCAAAAGAAGAAGTTTCCTTCTGTGGCATCATTGATCTCATTCCATGGTTTCACATAGTGATTTCCCAGCAGCTGCAAAGAAAGGATGGCTTGCCATAAGGATGCAACAATGTAGACAGCAGTTGGCCGTGGTGCTTGAGACAGGACAGCATAGTGAAGGAGAATATGAAAGACATTTCCAAGTTTTGCTTCAAACATAAGATAAAGTTTCATAGATGAGTCATATGAATTGCGCTGAGACTGAGGTCATAAAGAGATAAACTTACTCCATGGACGGAACTTCCTCTCAGTTAGTGTGGAGTCTAGAACAATACCAACACGCCCGGCCAGAAAAATGACAGGAAGGAAAAGTATGTGTTGAAAGTTGGTAAGGAAGTGAATCATTTGATCCCCAAAAAACGGAATGAGTTTTTTGTTTTGAATCCATATGTCTTCTCTCATCTATGACACATATGCAAAAGAAAACAAGTTGAGCGAGGACGTGGTGGAAAAAAGCGATTCTAATGCGCCGTCGAGGTGTCTCACCTGAGGATCCTTGAACCCTTCAGAGTCAAAAGTGTTCAAAAAAGCGTGGTGTTCGCGATGTTCTTCTCTCCACCACGCACCATTCACGCCCAGACAAACAGTCCCATAAATCCATCCCAAAATGTCGTTGACAAGTTCATTTCCAGCCAGGTTATGGTGTTCTGCATCGTGCATGAGATAGCCACTTTGATGCCAAAAAAGCCCCAGAAGGATTCCGGGGATAACATACCACGAAGAAGGCAATATTTTCATACAAATGAGGGACGATGCTAAAAGAGAAAACAGGGCGATTGAATTCAAGATGATCCACAGACGGGTTGGCTGAAAATATCCTCGTTCGACGAACTGTCTGTATAACTGTATAGTGTCTTTTTCGAATGATTCTAAATCAAACTGATGTGAATGCAAAAGCGGCTCTGTAGACGATGATGAGTTGTTTTTGGTGTTGTGTTCATTCATCATGTCACGGCAAACACTTTTTCTGCGATTTGTCAATGCTTCCAACTCATCAGGTGTTGCCAGACGCACTGGTTTGCGGTGTTTCATAATTTTTTCAGGATTCCTGTGCATTGCACGAAACACGAAAGAAATATCGGTGCCCAGATATTGTTGTAGAACCTCTGCTCCCCCAGGATGATGCGGCACGAACTTTCCAACCGCATACCATCCGCCATCAAAGAGAACCAAGCCTTCTTTACGTGCCCTTTCTCTGACTGAACAAAAACTTTTCTTTACACAACGAGCTACCGCTTGGTCTGAATTCTTTGTTGTCTCTGTTTGAGGTGCATGTCGCCTGATCGGATCTTCTCCATAGCAATAATGCTCGCCTAAAACTAACGCACTTCCTACAATCGTTCCGAGTTGAAGTGCCGATACCACTGCCCAGGTAGCCCGAATAACGTCATCCTGAAGTTCATTTCTGTGATCGTTTCCACCGGAACAGAATTTCTCGGCATAAGAAGACTTGAAGAGGCCATCCCATCCAAAGAATCGAAAATAGAATCCCCCGTAGACAACCACCAACCACGTCCCCAATTCGAACGCCGACCTCTTCGTCCTGCGCGTCCAATTTTCCCCCGCACAAGTCACACGAGACAACAATAGCCGTCCTAATTTTTCGGTAGAAGATATCCGCACCAAAAGAGTGGCTGTGGCAGTGAAAGTCACCCCGGCTAAGGTGGCGAGGAGGATGCACAAGAGGAAAAAATTGCACGTGTGATATCGCCCGTTGTCGTCCGGTGTGTGGGGGAGTAAGAATATGAAATAGAGTGTGTGGTATCCAATGAATGAGAAGATATATAGGAGACTAAATGCACCGATGGATGCAAATAATGCATCGCTGTTGCAGCTTGAATCTTCATCTTGATGAGTCTTGCAGGCCTTTTCTGATTTGCGACGATCGATATTCAACACCCTCACACGAATATTTCCACCACAGTTACACAAATAACTTTCCCATCGATCCCCCAGCAAAACAACTGAAACACCACTGAGCGTCCCCCATGCAACGGAAGTGATCAACCTGGTCCAACACATTCCAAGACTCTCGTTATCCATGCTGTATTCGCCGCGAAAATAGGTAAATCCAATAACGCTGATCCAAAACCCTGTCTCAAGAAAGGATCGGATTACATGCGCATGCCAATTCAACTTTGCTTCGTGGACGCGTCCCAACAGTATGAGGCCTAGACCGGAGGTGGGCGGCGACAGAGTCAAGAGGGAGGCGATTAGATAGTAAGACAGGGAGGAGACGAAGAGGGTAAATATTAGAGGGGGGAGGATCGCTGTCGATGTTGGCATTGTCAGTTGGGTGGGGTTTGCGTGGACAATGGACGGGAGGAGGACGATGCGCAGGAGGCAATTCGCCATGGCAACGATGAGACGACCTTCTTTGAGTCCAACGTGGTGTGAGCGACTTGCAAAACCTTTTTCAAATCGCACAGGGGAATCCGATTCCATCTGCCCATCGGCGAAAACAATGAACGATTGCGAACCCCTCTCGAGACAAAGCATTCGTAGGCGCCGACGCCCAACGTGACTGAATACCTATGTACTAATTTTATTTCAAGGTCGTGGAGCCCGCTAAATTTAAATTTGCCCTCTTTTTTATAGCGGGTCCTGTTTGCTCCCGTTTGTTCGTTGTCGTTTCATGTCGTGTGGCCCCCTCTCCCTGCCCGACCCTGCCCCCTCCCTGCTCTGGTTATAACCTGTTATGACCACCTCCATCCGATCCCGGTAATACAGCATCATGTCCTCCAAAAACACCCGCCCCACGCCGATCCCCATCGCCGCCGATCCGCGCTTCCTCCTAGCGCGAAAACTGATCACATCCGGCTCGCCTGAATCGGCGATCGAAATATTCACCGCTCTCCACGAAAACTGTTGCCATACACTCGGAGAGGACAGTCTGGATGCCGCATTGTGTCAGTATGAATACGGAAATGCGCTCTTTCGATCTGCGTTGAGGGATGTAGAAAATGCCGAGGATGAGATCGAGGAGATTAATGAACGCGATGGACAAGAAGATCAAAAGCCCGCGGCGAAATTGTCGGATGCCGAGAGGCAGCGAGAAGTCATGGCGGCCGCTGCGGAAAAACGAGCGCGTGGCGGCGATTTTGCGGAGAAAGAATCTACAGATTTCATTCATAAGCGTGCCAAGATAGAGAAGGACCCAGAAAATATTGATCGAAAAAATAATTATGTAGCGAAACAGAAGGATGCAAACGGAGATGATGTTTCATTGGCATTAGAAATGATGGAATCAAGTTTCAACATTTTGTATTCGCGCATGGAGGCTGCTAAAACCTCAAACACAGACAGCGACGACTCAATAGTCATCAGCAACGAACAAAAAGAATGGGCACTTGAGCAAATTCCAAGAATTCTCATTTGTATTGGTGACGTTCACTCATTTCGAAAACAACACGGGAGTGCAGTTGATGCCTATTGCAGAGCATTGCCTTACCGCGAACAAAAGTGGAAGAACATGAAGAACCTTGGGGAGAATGATTCATCGTTTTCGATTGAGCATTTACAATGTCAACGCCGGTTGATAGAAGTATATGCACTTGTGACAGAAGCCTTGTTGGCATGTCCTGATGCCCAGGATGTGGCTTGTGAGAGTGATGGCAACACTATGATTTTGGTCAAAGCAGCGGAACGGGTCGACTTCATTCATAGCTACTATGAAATCGCCCGCAAAGAACTAGAAGACCTCTGTACGTAGTTCTGTGTAGAAACATTGTGCTTGCTGTTCTCTTCAACTCATCAGCTTTTTCATTCCTTCTGCACTAGTGTATCGAATGGGCAAAACGATAGCCGCAAAAGTAGATATTGGAGCAGAGAAGTATGACATATGCAATTTGGTCCAAATGGTGACAGGTGTTGGGCTTGAGTTGGCTGCTGCTGAGGGAGCACAGAAGTGAAACAAGAGTTTATTTCATGGGAAGAACATTCAATGTAATTCAGTTCATTCGACACATATTCAACACTCATATTAACATGCCACTACTAAAAGTACTTTGAAGTGTTCATTATGTGCCAACTAATGACTGCATCGCACTATCTTTCATTACTCTACATCCTGTCACTAACCATGAATACCGATTGAGTTTTCTCTGTTGAGGTGCTAATTTTCATAATTCCACAACGGAGTCATCTCAATGTGTAATCTTGATAGCTGCGAACTAGAACTTTCAATGACATGATTTTCATCCCCCCCCCCCCGATGCTGCCCGACTCTTCTTCAATACCCAAGCATGCGGCGATTGTTGTGCTTTTGATCCTGATGCTGCATCAACTGGCTCAACTGACGGAAAGACTTAGAGCATTCACGACAACGGTAAGGAAAGTCAGGAACTCCACCATTCGACCCATCGTAAGTCAAGAGGGGAGTCTCATCCATGTACTTCCCCATGCCACGTTTGCTCCGAGCAAAATCGTAGATTTGACGGCGAGCGTTGTCCTGCCCGAGACAACCAGAGCAATATCCGCTTTCCACGTGTTGGACAGCGTTTGCGCCGGAACGAAATCTTGGGGTGTGGATCGAAGCACGTAATAAGGCATAAGAAATTTCAGCATGACAAGCTCCATGGCCTGTCCCACTTACCTTTTATCCCCGCAAACCGGACATGCCACGTTACGAGGACGATGGGTCTGCATGTGCATATTCAACTCGTTTTGGTTGTTGAAAATACGACGGCATTCACCGCATTGATAAGTCGAATAGTTATCAGAGCTAACGCAATCTTTGCAGCGCGACGCTCCATCGCCTTTGTCCCATTGATTGCGGCTGAAATCGCTTTTGTAGCACCAGTCGCCACATTCGGAACAGTTCCTCCCCATGGTTGATATTCGAGCGTGTGAATAGTTCAGTTCTGAGTTTTAGATGCCACGTTTACGGGGCAATGGCATGAGTGATCAGCAATTCAAATATTTAGGATTGTTTTTAAGTTTAAAACCTTTGTAGAGCAGAACGCTCCTCAAGATTTTTTAGCACTTGAGATACCACAGAATAGAGAAAAGCTGAGCGCATTATAGTGGTTCTCAAAGATTTTTTTTCTCAGTTCCATTTTGCTATAATAGACGGATAATTACTTAAGGGCACTTACGTCAGATGTCCTGCCCAATCTTGACATCACTTCTAAGGGTCTAAAAACTGTGAGATCCCTTTTTCAACGTTTCTTACATCGTCAGATGCAGTCCTTACCTATCTATTTCAATAATTTGTTATTTTGATGTGGCTCGACAGATCTCGACCATTTTGTTTGGGGCCATGCCTCGTCAAAACACGATCACGACTGCTGTCATTGCTGGCATTATGCCGTGATCGCGCTCGTCGATTATTCATCACAGACCATGTGGCTAATTTGTTAGATGAAAATGATGAGGGGCTGGACATGACCAACACAAGCTTTATGTTGGTATCCAGGTTCACTCACTGTTTTCATGCCTTGATGCAGTCGAGGTACTCTGTCCCACGAACGACCATGCAAGAATTATCTATTTTTCTTATGGCAGATCGGGTGGATCGTGAATAAAGAAACATCAAATCTGAGAAGGTCAGGTCTGATCTAAGCCACAATTGGCTCAGATCAGATCTGATCGCTCAGATATGATGTTTCTTGCTAAAAATGAGCCAATTCCGGCATCAGAACACCCACGGGACTTGCAAGATGACCGAAAGGTATGACAAAATGCCTCAGATGCAATCATCTCCTCTACATACGAGTCCCAGAATCATACCTCACAGAATTTGTTGGAGTGTCAACATGGAGATCAGATCTGAGGGAAAAAACTTTGAGAACCACTATTGGATAGTGGGTGTCTATAAGCAGAGATTAAAAGATCATATATTTCTTGGTGCCTGCCATAAGTTGGTTTTTGCCTAAACGCCCCCAAAACCAAACCAAATCTCAATGTTTTTGGTTCCAATCTGGTTCCAATTTGGCCAGTCATTGCTTAAAGCCAATAGGCACACTAATCGAGTTCTGGACTAGTAATACGTGACTAGTCCAGAACTGGACTACTAGTGACGATTTCACAATCAAATTTTCATAGAAGGTGACCTCCAGGCTTCTTCTGATATCACTGTTGAAATTGTTATGTGCCCTAATTTTGTCTGATGCTCTCAACAAAAGGAATTCAGATATTATTTTGGCAATTCACCCAGCCCCATTCGGGGGATATTGAAAAAAAAATTTTTTAGCCAAGAAGGAGTAGAACATTGAGTTGGGCAAATAAGCACCTTTACGGACAGGGCACTCATTTGTCCAACTCAATTTTTGACTCCTACTTGGCAAAAAACATTTTTTTGATATCCCCTGAACGGGGCTGCAGGAATTGTCAAAATAATTTCCGAAATCTTGTTGTTGAGAGTGATCTACCAGATCGCGTCATAAATCTTCTTGACCAAAATTAAGACAAAAAACAATGATTTGGGCATCTGGTTTGGATTTGGTTTGGGTTTGGGCAACCCAAATGTTTGATTTTTGGGTGTTTGGGCAAAAAATTGAATTACGGCAGGCACCTGTTATAGTTTTTCCTTAAATCAAGCTAACAGTGATCTTTTTAATCTATTTAAAATTTAATGGAAGATGAAACAACTTCTTTAAGTCTTCATACTCAACTTCAAACAAATACTTTCAATTGTTAATGATGAGCTGAGTGATCACAGAGATAGCACCAAAGACATCGTGATGGTTAATAATCAATAATGTTATGATGGTAAGTTTGCCTCAAAGTGCTTCAATGCTTCAAGCACTTAATGACTGTCTCCTGCCTTGACCTTACCCTACTCATCAACTTTTTCTTCTACTCAGGTACCGTAATACAACTGGGATGTTTCACTTTCACCGTCATCAACCTCAATACTCTAAAATGTACAAATCCTTGTAGAGTCTGGGCTGATGAGGCCCACTCAGCCCAATAATTTCTCCTCCAAGAGAGGATACAGCAATCTCATATCCAACAGCAGACTTCTTTAATTTTGGATAATACCACGTTCTTCCATGTTCAGGTATTCTCATATCTACTCCATCAAGCATCACAGGCAATCAGTGTATTTTTCATTATTAAACCTTTTCTGAAAAATGATCTGAAAAAGATAAACCTTTCTCAAAAGTGATCTGAAAAAGAGTGAGTATCATGTTTTTGAAGAGAAATCAAATTAACATTTACTCACAAAATGCAGCTCAATATCTGCAACTGCACTGATCATTGGCCACACATACTTTGGAGAGTCTTTGGATTAATCGCCCTTTCTGATCCACCAGCAGTTTGCATGCAACATTTTGATAGGGGTAGATCTTCATGAATAAGCAGGACCAGACGAGATGAACCATCTGTATCTTGTGACATAGGAAGCTGAAAAAATTTAGCATTTGCCATAGAAGCAATGCAACTTCAGTGCTACAGTCAAAATATGAGAAATAGCAGAGGTCTTGAGAGAGCTCTGAATTAGTTCAATGGCCAGAGCAGTTTTGAAGGTTTCTGCAAAAGGTATAAAAATCTTTAAGTGTGAGCCCGGTCGTACAAGCTGACCTAAGCCAAATGGTAGGGATATTTTAATTGTAAATAAGTAATACTTTTGAGAGAATGGAATTTGAAATTATAAGCTTTAGTTTTATTGATCAAAATGAGGATTGCCAAATGATGATCCTCATGCTTTTATCATGTAAATTACATGATGATTGAGTGGCCTTCAGTTGAGTATCATTTCTCACAGAGTTTGGCTGCAATTTCTATGGCTGCAATTTCTATCAGTTGCAAGATTGAATATTTCTTTCAACTGCTGTAACTGGTGATGAAATATTATTGGCTCAGAAAGCTTCTTACTGTTGTATAGACATTTTTGGGTGGACATACTTGATAAATATGTATCTGGAATATTATCTTTCTCAGAAGATTATCAGCAGTTGTTTTTAATACTTCCCCTGTATGACATAAAGGGGAGGATGGTGCCTATGCACTGTTCATGGGCCTAGCATGGGCTAGAGGTCTCATAGAGCATCCTTGGCTCATGTCACTATGGCAATGATGTAGCTCTTGGTGCTAAGCTGCTTCTTTGCAAAATGTCTAATAAGAACAATCTGCAACATCAATACAAGGTATTTGAATGCAAAAAGTTCACGAGCCCAAAAAACCCATAGAATTCTAAGCTATGCAAGTATCCTTATCTGATAACCGATGCTGCACTTTTGTTAGGTAATGATTGCTGTTCACATAACTACAGTAATGGCAAAGCAGCTATCATTGAGGGTCCAAATTGGCAGCACCCAAAGGCTTGACGGAGTCAGAACAGAAGGAGTTTCATGCTGAGAACAAATGCCATAATGATAGATTTTGGATAGTCTGGCTGCAGTGGAAGATAAAAACAGTTGGCTAATCCAATTTGCCAACAAAGGGAAAACTGCAATGCCTCCCAAAGTGGCAGATAAGTATTGGAGTGCAAAGAAGTACATGCTTCATGCTCCAGTTTTGAAATCAATCAAGTTTCAAATAAAGTATGGATTGTCCTTATAAATCATCTTACCATGGATGCTGATGCTGATTTGGCCACTTTTCTTGGAATGTCGGATCTTAACACAAACTCTGCTTTCCGATATCTACAACTTCAATGTTGTTCCTCCTGAATAGAAGCCAATAAATTCATCTACAAAGCACTTGTCTCCAGCTTCTATTTTTGGAGAGTTGGACTTTGATGCAGTGACAATAAGTGCACAGCCTGCATTATCTCTAATCAATTTGCTTTGAGCTCAAGGGGTAGACATGCATATGCCAGATGAGAGGGTAAAAAATGAGTTAGAGGATGCAAATTGCATCTGTGTTAACAAAAAAGAATGACTCCTGGCTTTGCAACCAGTTGTTGGAGAGCACAATGCATGTAGAAAGATACGATCTAGAGATGCTCAAAATGAATATGATACTTGTAATTGGGACTATTTTTCTGTCACAGCAAAAGTGCAGTATATTTCAGACGATATGCTAGACAGTTATTTAGGAGAAACCAGAAAGAGCAGGCCATCCATTTGCCAACAAGTCAAGAATTTGTTTAATGTAGGCCATTATGATCCCAAAACTATGGACTGCGACAATGTTGAAACACTCATTGATGGAACACCTTGACTTTTTAATGGAATGCAAATGCCTCAGTTCAAAACTCAGTATCATGCATACAACTTATGCAGTCTTTGAACTTAAACCAGAAGGCAAATACCTCATGGATGATCTAACTGCAGCTGAAAAAAGGAGAGCACTTTTGGTTTTTTGTATCTTGCGAACATGATGCAACAAGCCCAGCAACTGAATCCGCCTCATTCACGGTGAGAGTTCAAACCATTCTACAGTGCCAATCCACTGTTTGTGCAGTCAAAGCTGATTCTGATTTAAAACTCAATTATACCTGATTCATTTCAACAACAGACATCACAAAGAAATAGGCATCTCAAAAGAAAGTTATATGATTATGATTATGATGAGCTAGATTATATATTATAATGACTATTTGTATGGGTAGGCCTTGCAATTAGCAAACAAATGGCACTGTCTCTTATTGTGATAGAACTTTTTGCACTTGTAGCAATAGTGAACAAGCCCTCCAACTTGCACTTTTGACATTCTCTTCTCCTGCTTGTTTCCATGTTTTGTGGTTGGATAAACATTTGTGTCATACTTGTGTAGTCTGTGGCATTGCTCCAATAATTCAAACCATTCCAACATTATCCTATTTTGGTGCCCACTTGCAAACAATATGTCCAACAGACGTTCTG
>JALLPC010001698.1:0-11658 GCA_036940045.1 Stephanocyclus meneghinianus | reverse complement strand
TATATTTGTGTCAATTTTACACAAAAAATCGCCCGGTCGGTGAAAAAATGTGCATGTATGCAGAAGATGTGAAACGTGGTTTTTGAGTTTCAGGTGCGCTCCAATCTCGGACATAAAGTTGTTGGGGGTGCTAGCATGGTTAGGCCTTAAATGCAACCCAAGAGCTAGAGTGCCAGGGGAAGATGTTGGAACTGTACCCCTTGTTTCTTAATCCTTGAAATCTTGAGTAATAAGTATTCTGCTAATACATAAGAGAATGAAGCATCAATTTGTATCGAATGTGAGAAACACATCTAAATTTATCTCAATCTGACGGTCCAACCCATGATTTTCCCAATTAAAATCCCACACGACGAAGATTTTTGCATTTCCTCTAGCTTCTTTTGTGCACTTTTTTCTTCTTGCATTTCTTCTTCTTTGACTTATTCATACCCTCCAATGCCTTCAATGTCGCAGCATCATCTCCAGAAGCCATAATTGCTTCAAAGTCCGGTTCTTTATCATCATTATTTGATGAAGGCTCTGCGCCATCGGCAGAAACACGACACCCAAATCTATGCTGAATAGCCTCCTCATCCTCCATATCCCAAATAGCCAACTCGTTCCCACTTCCTCCACAGGCCAAGAGCCATGGAGAGGAGGGATAACAAGATATTGAGTAGAGTTTTCCAACATTCATATCTTTTGACCCGCATGATTGAGGTGTGGATGCATGTTGCGTATCCCAAAGAGCCACTGTTTTGTCAATTGAACATGTGAGGAGCATTCCTGGTACCTGACTACAGTGGAAGAGTGAAGACCACGGAGAGAATTCTGGTTAGAGTAGAATGGCATGTATCAAAACCATGACAACGAGAAGTGGAACTCACAGGTTGTAGCAAATATCACTAACTCCTCCGTACTCATGAGCCACCATATTCCAGACCGGCTCCCCAAACTTTCTCACATCCCAACATTGAACCACTCCATCCTCGCTCGCCACCGTCAAGTAATGTTGCGAATGTGGATCCCAAGCCATGGCTTCACAGTCTGCTAGCAACTTTGCCGTTTTGATACTGCCAGCATTGGCACTCGCAACAGCCGAACGAGCGTCAACCAAACATACTTTACGATCATACCCACCAGATCGGAAGAGCGTCGTGTAGNCAATCGTTGACGTGGCATCCCTCCGAGGGCACGTTGCTGGCTACCGGTGGGATGCCACGTCAACGATTGGACCTTATCCGAGTGATGAGTCAATGTGGCGGAGGGCCGTACATAGTCGCCGGTCTTTCCATCAGAAGTAGTATGTGTCACATCCCACAACTTGACAGTACCATCCGCAGATCCACTGGCAAGTACTTGTCGATGGATGGTATTCCAACTCAATCCCATAACTGCATCTGTATGACTCCCATCTCTAAGTCCATTTGACGCCGATGTTAATTTTTCCTTTTTCTTTTTTTTCTTCATACTAGCATTGCTATTATCCACCATGGAATTAGCATGCATTTTCAACCAATTCTCCTCGAGACCACGAGTATCCATTCCGCCTAATACCAACGACGGCTCCAGTGCATTCATGACATCTAAATTCCAGATTTCTATACCCGTTTCAAAGGATCCAACCGCGCAATAGTTTCCTGTGGCGATAGAGTTACTGGTTCCGGAAATAACATTCCCCAAGGCCAGGCAAAGAGGAAAGGATGGCAGCGGGATATCGTGATGGACGTAGAGGTTCGAAGCTTCAGTGTCAAAGATATTGATTTCGAGAGAGGCAAAGTCCTGCGCATGGATTCGTTGATTGCAATGTGAGACATCAACACAAATCAACGAAAAATACGGACAATTGAGATAATACGAGTCAAGAACAACTCACCTCCTCCGTCTTGGCCACAACAACCAGCGCATCCCCATCTCTAATCCTCACGTCATCCAAATAATCCTCGTCTTCTTCATCGTCTTCCAAATCCTCGCCGTAAACATCGTTATCAGTCATATTTTTCAAATCTTCGAAGGTGTACCCATCTTTACCTCCGTGACGTCCCCCAATACCGAGGGATTGTAGTCCTTGAACATCAAGGGGCATGTATTCTCTGGTGTCGGGAATGTCATTTAGATCGTCATCGTCCACGTCACTATCACTGTCATAGTCTTGACTGCCTTTTTGATGTCTATGATTGTCAGTGGCAGCGTCATCTTGATCTTCCTCATGTTCTCCACCTACAATCATTTCGGCATCCTTTCATGATATTATGTCCACACGGGATGATAAGTTGGAAGTATCACACAACAGGAATGCCGAAAATGAAGATGTTTGGATCGACCATTGATCACAAGCACCGTGATGGAGTGAATGGTAGAAAAGATGGGCCCATTAATCATGATTCATGACGAGCACCGCCGATGTTCGATGACGCCGAGATGTCGAAATGTGGGCGAGAGTAGATGCGACAAGGAAACGAATTGTATTCAATGAAAATAACAACTAAATTCGCGAACAAAGATAGGTCAATCATAAAAGGCATAGATCCTACCTTTCCAACCAACATCTTTCCAAGCTCATTCCCCTCATCATCATCATCAGAATATTCGTCCATGCGCAAGTCCGCAGGAAGAGAAGCCAGATCCACTTTCGGCAATACAATCTTGTTTTCCCCCTCTCCAATGTCTTGGTCTAAGTCCTCCCACTCCCCCTCCTCCCCATCTGCACCATTGTGTTCCTCGATTCCATTCAACTGACCATTCCCGTCAGCCTGCGCCACCCTCGCCAAAAACTCTTGCTCGGCCTTTGAATACTCGTACTTCGTAGGCATGGAGGCGGCTACTCCGCGGGGAATCCACGTTACGGCGGCTATCATGATGCTAGGGCTTGTGTTCAACGGGCTATGTTACAAGATCAAACTATTGCAACAAAAAACGCGTTTCAACCTGTTTCAACTTTGGCGTCATACAGGTTGTTGGATTGATGAGGTTTTGTTGGTTATAGATGAAACGAGGTGCAGCAATCACATCAACCCCATAACACTCTACGGACGAGTGAGACGGACAGAAGTTGATCATATATCAAATATGTGAAAGTATCTCAGGTATCTATCTCGTTCGGTATCTTTTAATTGCCTTTATCTTACATAAGGAGGAATGCAAAATCGCCAAACTTATTTTTTTCATTTTAATAGGAATTTGTAGCATCGCCAAAAAATCCCAGTACCTTCAGGATGTCATCACTCGATATCTGCCATAAATAATTTGGCCTGCCATTGCTAGAATACAAAGAAACGTGGCGAAATGCCGGCATTTTCCATCAAGATCATGCAGCAATATCATGACTTGACCGATGCATTATTGCTCTGATGGTGGAGTCGAAGGATACATGAAGGTTCCAACGGTCAGGAAATGGTTGCGCCGCCTGAAAGCGACTTTGTAAATGTATTGTCGGGATTTCGGATGGTTTTCAAAGCATCGATATTTGTAGAATTCTTATTGGTGAGGAGATTGGGTGCAACATGTTTTCATTCCTCATCGTTTTTTGATCCTTCATTTTGCGTCTTTTGTCGATCCATACCCAGTCTTGCCTGCATACCAAGTCGATTGCAAACTCACAAAACGGGCCCAAGACTAGAAACAAATCTGTATTCGTCCTTTCTCGACTGCATGGAGCACCAGATATCACATGCTGTCATAAAATTCCTGTTTTACTATCTGTTTCGCTGAAACAATGAACGTCTCGGACCTACTTCTTTTGAATCTCCTATTTCAATGCAATCGCCTCGTTCAAAAGGAACATCTCCTCATTCTGGAAGAGTTGGATTAGGTTCAACGACAAACTCGACTCGTTCTTCTGCTGCTCGATTTGTGGGCCATCCCGTGTCGCCCTCTGGAAGTGTCAGTGGCAGAGGAGTGGGAGTGGGAGGAGAGGGGGAACCCTCTCTTGGAAAATTCACGCAATCGTTAGCCGAATGGCTCACCACCAAATTCTCTGAATTATTAGATCAAGAATGCAAGAAGTATGACCTGAAACTCAATACCAAAGACGAAGAAATGGCCGACCTTCAAAGAAAAATTGATAAGCTCACTGTATACGTTGGCGATCTCACGGAAAACTTGAAGGAACTGGAAGACAAGAATAATAAGTTGGAAAGTGAATTGTACTTGCAGAATAAAAAGATGACGAGGATCGAGTCGGAGAGCGGATCGATGAAAGCTTTCATGAAGGCTTCGTTAAACCTTTGAACGATGTGACGTTGTTCCGTGGCTGCGACTACGATTGGGTTGGTTGTAGTTCGTTTTCGTGTTATTTGTACAGTAGTCCAAACCAGCTCGATAAAGTAGAATATGCCCATTATTGAACTTTTTAGAAATAATCTCGCATTCAAACTGACTTAACTCGACCGAAATTGTTGTGAGGACGAGTATTCAAACTGATGTGGATAGTAAAAAAGGGTGTGGACTACAACTGTCTATCGACAAGACTTTATGATTGTTCCTAACACCACTATTGTTCGCGTGTGTAGTGCTACCAGTCAACTAGTGTTCTTACCGATGTCACCTCATGGTTACCCGGTTAACCATCGCCGTATAACGTTACGATAGGGCAAACGATTTGAACGACTAAATAAATACATCAAAAAAGTCAGATGTTGCTTTGTTGATGAACAGTGTTAGAATTTTTGCCCTCGAGTAAGATTCACCTTCTACCAAAGTTATGAAACGCCAAAGTTTCTCTGTAGCACTGTTTCTCACGTTGACGAATTCAACATAATTCAGCATTGACATGGCATATTGGCCATTTTTAGAGAATTTACTGAAGCGTACCATCTTATCAATATGGCATTAACGAAATCAACTGCCCTCGTGTAGAGATGTCAACGGTAATTCAAACGGTTTTTAATTGTGTACTTATTGATTTTCTGTTAATGTTATCTCTGCCATTTTTCAGTCTTGAGTTGATGGGTTTTGAATCATATACGCTGTATGACTCAAAGGGTAGACGGTCTTGTAGTTCTTGCAAGAACTCATAATTCTTTCAAACGAGAAAGCAAAGCAACTTCAACTTCCCGATTATGGATCTCAACGACAGATTTTTATCGCCAGCCAGTTCAAGAAACTCGACTAATTCAATAATTCGTCCTGGAACAACTTCAACCAGACGCTCGCAGAATGATGCATCCCATCCCAGAAACTCTACGCGCTCTAGTTCTTCTAGGCTGGACGGAACACCTCACACGAGTTCTACTCGATCACGATCGAACAATTCAGATTTTCAAACCAGCAACTCCGAACGCTCTAATCTCTACAGAACAGTCGGTCAAGAAATTGTCTTTACCGATGACGATGATGACAGTGACAACGACAAGAAATTGACGAACGCTGTGGAGACACGGCTCGCGGAGTTGCGGACGCTAAAGAATCAGCATGAGGGTGAGATCACACGTTTGATCAACGAGGTAGATGGCCTGAAGCGAAAAATGTTCAACACTCAGAAATTGTTTCAAGAGTTTATAAGAAATATGCAAGTCGAATGTCCGGAACTTTTCAATGATGTGGACGTAGTTGATGGTCATATTGACAGCTAACATGCGACGTTCTGCTATATATGATTATAAGGAACCCTAACATAACCTTACAGGCATCTGATATTAAAGTGACATTACCATTCATGCACTCAGTTCCCATCCCCTAATATCAAGAATAGCATGTAAAACATAAACATCAACTATTTTTTCATGCATTAAGGTTCCCATACCCTAATATGCCGACGCAAGAAATAGGATTTCGAAGCATGCATTAACTGGGCGATGGAGAGTCATTTCGTATGACTTAACTTTTGATAAAGTTTTAGATCATATATCTTGCGCGCCTCGTGGAGGTTGCCATAATACGGCGCAAGGTAGAAGTAAGTGAAGAAATCAAAAATGTCAAGGAATTCCATTGG
The DNA here is from genome assembly GCA_036940045.1 of Stephanocyclus meneghinianus. Taxonomy (NCBI): domain Eukaryota; phylum Bacillariophyta; class Thalassiosirophyceae; order Thalassiosirales; family Thalassiosiraceae; genus Stephanocyclus; species Stephanocyclus meneghinianus. Next base: position 5,744 of record JALLPC010001698.1, on the reverse strand, counting down.
GGGTGCGATACCTGGACCATATACTCCCCGAAACAAAGAGAGATATGAGAAACAGATGAAGGAAAAGCTAAAAAATGCACTCGGACTTGAGACCTTTGACTTGCTAGAGGACTGTCTAGAAATGTTCGTCGAAAGGAGGCTTGAAGAAGTGGAGGAGAAATTTGAGACACTTGAGAAAAGATATAAAGCAGCAGATCATACTCTCTTTGTGACACTCGAAAAACAAAAGTCGGCGGCGGAACAAACGTTGGAATCGAAGGTCAAGGAGTTGAAGCTATTGGATATTCATGAAAGATTTGAGCACCTTGGCAAAAGTGTTTCTGATATTGATTCACGTTTGAGTGATGTCGACGTGGCATTGCTACAATGCGGTCAAAATATTGGAGAACTCGTCGAAGACAACAAGCGTTTGTTGCGGAAGGTGAAAGAGTTGGGGAAATCATACGAGAGCAAGTTCAGCATGATCGACCAGATCATGTCATTAGTGAGTGTGCATGAGCAGCAGATGCAGTTAAACGTTGACACGATTAAAGCAGGAGCTTATCTTTCGCTTCAGATGGAAAATGAACGATTGAAGGAACAAAACATTCAATTACAAAAGGATAACACCCAATTGGAAAACGACAAAAAGCGTTTGACACTAGAAGCTTATAAGGCAGTTGTGTCTTTCCAAAAAGCACTGAAAGGATGTGCTTGAAAGGTTCTCGCTGATTAAATTTAGTTGTACCAGCAATGCTGGATTTTATTTTAATCCCCAAGTTGAATTTTCGAGTTATCCGGATCGTTTATCCATTTGAGTGATATAACAGCGACGCGTATAATATTAAGACAGCTTCTAACGGAAGTTGACGTATGACACAGCCTGCAAAGGAATGCAACGAAATAAACCTTCACTTGTGGCCGTACTCTGCCCAACATTCCTTCTCCTTCGGCCCCCCGCCATTCAACACATTAGTGAATCCATTCTTCTCCAAAAAGTCCTTGGCCAATTGTCCCCTCCCCCCTCCACCACAGTGAGTAATAATGGGTGTATCCGCCTCAACGTTTTCAGGCAGATCCATTTGATTCGTTTCTCGATTCCACGGCAAATTGATTGCCATGGGTCGATAGTTTTTTACTTTATCTGGGAATCCAGCAACGGCGAGTGACTTTGCATCTCCAGGTTCGACAGCTGGATCAGGGTGGCGTACGTCAATCACAAGGAGCCGAGATCCAGCGGAGGAGACGAAGGACGCCAGCTCGGCAGGTGTTGCAACACCGGCCTTGGTGGCCATTGTTCTAGTGGTTGATGTGGATGTTGATCGCGGTGTAGCAATTAAGTGGAGACCTGTCGGAATAAGCGAAGTGTTGCATTTGCTATCACGATGAAATGTCGGAGCGAATGCCAAGACGCTGTATCTGGATGGTACAGAAGCACCAACTACTAATGAGAGGACGGCACCCCGAGATCTCATGGTGATAGTGGCTATGTTCGTAAGAGGTCAAAATCTGCCAATTCTTTGCCACTACGCAATTATAAGGCGGGTTATTTGCGCTCCCTTACACACACAAAAAAATGGCCTCGAAAATAAATTGTGTGAAAACCTTTATTAACGATGTCCCTTCAGGTTCACACACTTATTTCTTCCACGTTCCAGCTGGAACAAACACGATCGATGTCCCCAGAAACAATCCCTCTCAGCCATCTTCAATTGAATTGCAGCAGCGCTACATTCACAGTATCTGCGTTGTGTTTTCATCGCGATGCTTTTGTTGTGCTAGTGTTTTTCCTAGAACTGTTTCGTCCGCCACATACAACGCGCATTTCGCCCGTCACATCACGTTTTGCTTACGCCCGTCGCATCGCGTTTCGCCCGAATTTATAGTGAAATGTCATCGGTTGAAGCAACAAGTGTTGCGTCTCGAAGTTCCTCCACAGAACACGAAGAAAACCTTTGTTCATGGCGAGTGAGTTCTGTAGGTTGCCGAATCGATAACATGGCCCCAACCGACATATGCGGTGAAGAGGGTTGCAATCGGAAGTTCCATCATGCATGCCAATGTGAGTGGGAATACCTTCAATACAAGCTCGACTATCCAAATGGTGATCCCTCCATGTGCAGTTACGACTCAGAGGGTAAGAAGCGCTGCATCCATCATCATCCCCATCATGAAATTGCGCTGGCATCTACAACAAGTGCAGATGGTGCTGGAGTCAACAGAAAAGAGTCACCACCAAAGAAGGCACTCAAGTTGTCAAAGGAGGACAAAGTGAAGAAAAAGGAGCAGATGTTGAATTGGGCACGTGGAATGACACTTGAAAATGTGGTTTTGAATAGTGCCGGTGATGATGTGGACTCACTTGGTCCAAAGAAGTGGTGCGAACTGTCAGCTGAAGTGAAAAAAGAATTTTTGAAGAAGAACAAGATCCAGCTCTCCCAATCCTTCCGAAATGCACCAGATTTAGGAAAGAATGTAGCCAATCACATGAAGGCTGCGTCATTCAAGGATCTAATAAAAGCACCACTGAAAAGCAAGTCTCCTACCACAAAGCCATCGTGCATAACTGAAGATGGTACCCTCTTTCGCATCATCAATACTATAATCCGAAACAAAGAATGTTACATCGAAACCAAGAATGCTCATGATAAAGAAGATCAGGACTCAAGGGATCCAAAATCCAGTGCTTGGCAGATTATGTGTGAAGATTACAATTCCTCCAATGAATCATTGGATCAACTATCGCCGATTGGACAAAGAGCCATGGTTGGGTACTCTATCTCATCTGACATTTGTAAACAGCATGATAAGTTGACATACGGTGAGTTTCAGGAGTGTGTATTGTATCTAAATGCTCAATACCGCATCGTACGCAATGCAGAGAAAGCAAGTGGGAATCATGCTCACATTGGAACGTACATTGGTGGGAAAATCTACATCTTATATTTTGATGAGTGCCTTAAGGAAACAGGCGACAAGGCATTGTATTGTTGTGCATATCCAGAGTTAGATGGGTCAATACGCCGTTCCTCGGGTGAAGCATTCAAGCCAAAGTTGAAGTCCCGTCGCAGCAGCGGAGGGGCTTCGGATCGAAGCTATAGCCCCATTCCTGATGGAACAAATTTTCGGTCAAAGAAATTATCAGCTATGGATGCAACTGAAGAGGCAGCTGGAGCTATTGCAGAGAGGCAGTATGAGATGAGACACAATGATAAGTTTGACCGCATGATGAAGATGAGAGAGCAGGGAGTCATGACTGAGGAAAAGGTTTCTCGGTGTAAGGAGAAATACAACAATGCAAAAAGGAAAGGTGCAAGCATGCAGACTTTGGAAAAAATCAAACAACAGTACAAGCATCACAAAAAAACCCACATGATGTATACAACGGAGTACGAACAATTGAAGAAGGAGATTGGGTATACTTCTCCGCAGTGTGATGACTCGTTATCAATTGAAGATGATAATTCTTCTGATTCGGAATAAGAGCCTTAAGATGTAATGTTTTGATTCTATGTAAACAATATGTAATGAATTCTTGTTACTATGAGTTATTGTTCGTATGAAAGCAATATGCAATACAATAATAATTGTTCCTATGAAAGCAATATGCAATACAATAATAATATGAAATTTATTCATAATAATAATTAATACAATATTGATATGAAATGTATTATAAATATTTTTCCATAATAATATAAATATTTTTCCATAATAATAATTAATACAATAATAATATAAAATGTATTATAAATATTTTTCCATAATAATAATTATATTATTATAAAGGGCTTACATATTCTCTATCCCACTCCATTCCATTTGGAGAATGCACAGTTAATGCTGTATTGGAAGCAGCAAGCTCTCTTTTCTTCCGTTCGACATTATGTACTGGCCGCAAAATGTCATTCTCTCTGAGAAATTCAACAATTGCTTCCCTAGTGTGCGATACTCCAAGATAAACCTCAAACATGTCATCCGGAACAACAGGGAGATATGACATTTCAAGAGGAGCGTTTGGGTCAGGTGATAGATTCATCCCATCAATCTCTTCCTCAACGGTACGATAGTGTTTGTCGAATGGGCGATCCTCTCTTATAATGAAATTATGTAGCCGTGCACATGCCATAAGAATTCTTGTCACCCGATCTAATGATCCATTTATTTTTCCACTTAGAATTCGAAATTTGTTAACTAACCTCCCAAAAGCCATTTCAACACGAATCCTCAATTGAGATAGGTAATAATTGAAAGAATCTTGCGCTTTGTCTAATCTGTCTGAACCTGTGAATGGAATCAGTATACTTTCTGACAATGTATATGCTGCATCTGCTACAGCATAACGCCCCAACGGAAGTGCATCCAATACTTCTTTGAGGCCTGGTGCCATTGGATATGAAATGTTATCGTTCGTGGATCCTGGAGAAACCACACCGAAGTACATGAATTCTAAATTGCTGTTTACGCAGGCCTGACAGTTCACTCCATAAGATTCATAATGCCCTGAGTAATAGGCAAGCACATTGAAGGCTTCCTTTTGGCTGGGCTTGTTGGTACGCTGAAAGAAGCCATCTAATGCACCAACACAACCGGCAATAATTTCATTTGTACTCTTTCCCTTGAATCCACGGTTTATCGCTTCCCATTCATCGTCTGTTTTGGGCATGCATATATCAAACTCTGGAGCAGCATTGACTGCATCGATATAGTCATCTGCTGCCTTGTAAGCAGCATCTAAACTCATTCCAGTGATGTGACGTTGATCTTTAGTCCTCCCTCCGGACAGAACTCTCAGACCAACAGCAACAATGTGTTCAACGAGGATAGGCTCCGAGCATCGACTATTGAATTCTGCTCGCTGTATGTAAGGAGCAACAATACTGACACATTTTTGATGAGTACGCTTGGTCATCAGGTACTCGTTAGAAAACATTCCTTCGTGCTCCAACTGGGCAACATGTGCATCCCAACTAATTCGCTTGTGATCCCATCTATCATTGCGAAAATCAAGAATTGTACGCTGGAGAAATGAGAGGTCTTCCACATCCAATAGGTCGATTGTTGCATGATTAAGATTCTTGATTCTGTCAGCAGTTGTTTGTGCAGAATTGGTGTCAGAAGAAGAGAAAGAACTAGCATCATCATAGTCATCAGACTCAGAGGGGATTATGTCATCCACACTACTATCATCACAAATGGATGAAGACCACGAACTGTCAACAGATGCATCGTCATCTGAATCTGAGTCCCATCGTCTAGGCATGAGGTCTGGGATGAGTTCATTGTCGGTACTCTCTCTGCTTCCTACTCCAAGGGACAATGAAGATGGGTCTTGTGACTTTTTCTTCTGCTCACCCAAATGAGGAGACACTGACACTGCAATCTTCTTCTTGCCATCACGACGACCAAAGTGAGAGTTCCGCTTCCTTCTTCTCGTCATGTTGTGCAGTGCCTTGTGACGAACTTCGGTCCCTACTAGTAGATGTATTGCGCTTTCTCGGTCGCGACGTCGTTGAATATGCGATTGGGCCCCGGTGCACAGTGTGTATCGTGAGCGTTCGATCTTCAATATGGCAGTGCTGGCCGTTGAGCGATGAGATCAGTATGAGGAGATGCACGGGCGATGATAATAATTATGCACGGAGATTGTGTCGAGACGACTATTTTTAATCCCGCTGGCAGCTCGGAGTCCCTTCAAAAAAATATGTGTGGCCACACAAAAATATGTGTGGCCACACATATTTTTGTGTCAGCTCTTTATGTCA
>JALLPC010001682.1:0-11830 GCA_036940045.1 Stephanocyclus meneghinianus | reverse complement strand
ACAACAACAACAACATAGTGTTTTCTTAGTAAATCGTGCTTATTTCTACCTAATTCGTATAAACATAAAACATATATAAAGGCACGGACAATAGTCTTTCTTTTCCGCTTGTATAGCAGAGCAATGGCTGTACTTGAGCCATGTAGAAGCAGCGTATCTTCTTCATACCCGTTAGGGTGCATATCAGACCTGTGGCGGTCTAACTGCCAATTGGGTTACATGCGTAACCGTTTGGCTTGCTGTCTAATCTGTACATATTGTGTAAGAGCTTCTCCTGTACTTGAAGCTCGTCTCTTCCTCCCCTTTCTTCTTAAAACTATGTTAGCTGTTTGTAATGCCGATTGCATGTCTGCAATCCAGTATTGTCTATCCAAGGCAGAGCCTTCCCCCAGTTGTTGGAAATCTTTTTGTAGCAGGTGTCTGTGTTGTGGTAAGAGGTCATTTGGATCAGTATTCAGGAGATTGTGGACAAGATGTATAATTTGTTGGTGTTCCGGTTCTGTGAGCCCGTCTACCAGTTTGATGTGTATCCGTGCATTCCTGTAAAGCCATTGACGGTGAGTTATATTAAGGACTCGTTTGATAAATTGGCTTGACCATGCTCTAATTGTCCATTTGGATGAATTCTGTGTGAGAGTTTGAGCTTGCAGCTGGAAGAATTGTGTGCATATGCGCCCTTCCATAAAATTGTCCCATCCAAGTTTGTCATGATGTTGGCCGAATTTGTGTAACTCCGGGTGTGGTCGAACAATGGTACCCATAGAGTGTCTTCCCCGATATTTCAGGTAGATGTCAAGGGCATCCATTAATAGTACATTGCCCTGTGTGTTTCTCATCCAGTTTAGTAGTTCTTCAGTGGTTTGGTGAAACATTAGTGCTCTGCCTGTGTTGCGACACCTGGTTATGTGAGCAGTGTCTTCATTTGATTTCTTGCAGCACATGCAGATGTTTTTAATTGTGGTGTCCATCTTTGATAGCTGTCTGTTGGTGCCGCAGAAATGAGAGACATGCTTAGTAATCCAGAGTTGTAGGGGTTTTGAGTATGTTTGTAATGTCCCTTTCAGTCCATCCCAGAAAACCAAATTGAAATGCTCCTCTTTTATTATCTTCCTATTGTGGAAGTGTACTTTGGCTTGTTGGCGTCCCCAACTGGTGTATAGGGTTGCTTTAATGGATGATGTGACTTTACGCTTATCAATATATATTCGCAACGGTTCATTTGGGTATGTGGTTTGACTGTATGGACCCGTGTGTGTTCTTGCCAGCAGGCATTCTTGTGCAAGTTTGTCGGCGATGATGTTTAGTTGCTCCGGTATAGTCAGGAAGGAAAACTCGGTCTCAGAGTCTGAGTGACCAAAAACATGTCGATATTGAATCCCGTTGGTAAGTGATCGCAGGTTGTGTCGAAAGGGCAATAGAATATCAGCTTGTGGTTGTTTCTCTGGAAGTGATTTGTGGGGGTTGTTGCCATGATGGACAACGCCCATATTATCACAATATATTTGGGTGTCTTTGGGATTGATGTTGGTGTATTTGGCTGCCATGACCAGGAGGTGTGTGGCTATTAGGCCACCTAGTAGTTCTCCCCTATAGTTGGATGCAGTATACTCATCTGATTTCTCGCACACCGTGAAGGCTCCTAAGTTGCCTGTCTTGTTACAGAGGATTACCACAGCGGCCGAGCAAGTTTTCCTGGATAGGTTTGGCATGTATGATCCATCATGAGCTATTGTGAGCGATTTTTGTACAATTGCGGTGGTTATCCATTCAATATCTTTGTTAAATGGGTTGTGATCAAAGAAATGTGCGGAGTCGTGTTTTTGGAGAAATTGCAGGAAGGAGGTTGGTTTGGTGTCACTTGGAGTGTCTATTCTAGCTTGGGAGTGTAGGGATATCATCGTTGGGGTTAGTTGGGAGACGCTTGCATAATGTGTCCAGGGAGGGGTTTGATGGCATGTCTTGTGATACCTATACGTGTTATGGTTCCGTGTGTGGTAGACAGAGGGGCATGGCCGGTAGATATTGTGATGATTTCTTCCAAGCGATTGGATGACATAGTCGTTGTTTGCTGTAGTTCGCCATAGTGTATCTTGGTATGGGTCTTTTATGAAATGTCCTAGTGGAATTGGAAGTTGAAATGTGTGACTTGTCAAGGACTTTAGGCCCAGAGTCCAGATCTCAAAATCCCCTTCTGTTGGTTGCTCTATGGGGAATCGCATGGAGGATGCTTTGATGGTTCTTGAGGTCATGAAGGCTGGGTTGATTGTCTTACCATCACATCTCGTTATCTGTGACATAAAGTAGACTTTGTAAAAATGTCTTACCCTATTAAAAGCTGCCCAGTAGTGTTGCGGTAATGTATCAGTAATCCGTTCCATAAGAACCTGATCCCGTTGACGTGGAGGTGGTATACTAGTGTCTATTAGAGTGAGCGTGACCTTGTAATAGTCAAGGAGTTCCCATAGCACCTTGAACCACGAGTTTGAGGCTAGGACCCTGAATCTTTTGTAATTTTTTTCCAGGAAGTTGCTTAGGCCTATTTCGAGTTGGCAGAGTTCATACGTTCCTATGAGGGCTCTTCCAATTGCTGTGTGGTTGTTCCAGTGGTGTTGAAGGAAAGTGAGGGAGGTAGCTAATTTTTCCAGAGACATGTTGGGTAGTCCAAGGCCTTGAAACTCTGTGGGGAGGGTTCGCCATGCTTTGGTGATACTCCTAGTGATACCCAGGGATGGTAGACATTGGTAGTACCAGGAATGAAAAAGGTCATCAATCTCCTGTCTGTGGGACATCAGTGTCAGTAATCCATACCTGACTGATGGGATTGCTTGTGTTAAGAAACTTTGCCATACTTCCTGTGTATCTAGAGTACTTTTCTGAATACGCCGGATCCATTCTTGTCCTTTGTCTACCATGTATTGCAGGTGTTGAGAATCTGTGCTTCCTGGACTGGACCATACACCGAGAACTTGAGTTGCTGTGTGATTATCTTTGAGTTCGATTGCAATGTCCTCGCCTTCCGGTTGTGGGATGTGTAGGGTGTAGCGAGGGAGTTCGTTTAAAGACTTGAGGGTAGCTATGCCTTTGTTGAATTTGTAGCTGAGTAGGTACCAGTAGCATTTCGTGGCTTTTAGGTTACCCCCTGTGGCTTGCAGGAGTTTTGCCCAATAGTAAGTAGCTCGTTGTGTATAGTCGACTATCTCTTCCTCAGTGGCCTGTGGTTTCTGAGGTTTGTGTATGAGGTCTGTATCATCAACGTAGAGGAGGGCTGCAACATTCAGGCTTGAGTCATTGTGTCCTGCGTAGAGAGATGCCCCATATCCTTTCCTTTTGTATGTGTCCACGATTGCAGTACTAACCGCTGTCCATGTAGCTGGGGCTGCGCCGCTTCCTTGGACAAGACCCATACTTCTATGAGATGTTGTACCACCGTACCCTGTGTCGGCCTGACCAAAACCAGTTTGAAGATAATATTGCATGGTTTGAATGCAGACAAGATAGCATTGAATCAGGAACATGGAGACACACATTGCTTGTAGACATAGGCTACTTATTGTATGATTGACTGCATCATAACAAGTTTCGGCGTCGGTACTTGCGATTGAGCAATTCTCATGTAAGATGTTTGCTTGATCAAAAAATAGTTGTTTGAGAAGAGCCATATCCATTGTTGTCTTGCCTCTGGTGGCCCCTTGTTCAAGTGGCATAATGCCATGACTGTGCATTCTTGATATCATGCGCTTTGCGAAGATGACTTTTAGCCACCAGTTGTAGTCCGCTTCAAGTAAGCATATTGCTCGTAGTTTTGCGAGGTTAGTATTCCCCGGGATCTTTTCTAAGAGGACCGTCACACCACTCTGCCATCGTTTAAGGGGGTTGCCATATTGTGCTGCAAGATTGATGTTATTTGTGTGCAGTTCTACTAAGGTGGGATCACCGCAGATGGCTTTATAATGTCCGAAGTGCCGTCCGCTCTTGGATGAGGCTGTATCTTCTTTGGCTGACTTCCAGAAGGAGATATAGTCATCTGGGGTAACTGTGTCTGCGATGGGATCCATGGACTGGAATTGTCTTTTTATGTGCGCGATGCCTTGCAGAAGGTCCTTTGTGGCAGAATCACAGTCTGCTGGGAAATTATATTCCCCTTTAAATAGTAGATGTGATGCATGTGAATTCCCCAGTTGACCAAAGTCTTGTGCTAGTGCACCAAAGTTGATAGGAGCACGCTGTCCAAGGTTGAAGCGCTCGCTAAGGCCTTCTTTGCATGCTGTCTCAACATCTTCACGATTGGCATGAGTAATGGTTCCTTGAGGTGTATCAATTTTTACTTGGAGTATCGCACGTCCTCTTGGTACCTTAATCTGATGATTTATATGTCTTTGACGCTTCCGCTTAGCCTCTTGTTTCATGATTCTGTTAATCTCTGTCTGAGCTGATATGTCGTCTCTCCTCTTTGCTACGGTGAATCGCCATTGAAGGTGTTTTTGACGGAGTGAGGGTGCCTGGTTTCGTAGATTGTACAGTAGGTTTAAACAAGCCTCAAGTCTTTGCTCAACTTCTGTTCTGGTAAGATTCAGTGGGTCATTGATGTTGTTCCTACGTGCTGCTCGAAGTAGGTTCCTGATGTTTGTCACTTTGCCGTCATGCCATCGTAATAACCATCTGAGAATTGCCCGTCTCTTCAACCATTGACCAACTGTAGGGCTATATTCGATGTAGTTGTCTTTATATTTTGTGCATACCCTTTCAGCTGATCTCATGTATTCCCCAAATTCTGTGTCCCATTTGTTGTGGTGGTACTGAACTGACTTGGTCTTGGAGTAGTTTGATGGGTGTTGTAGTGCAGTTAGTCGGTCGTGTAGGTTGTGCCTACGTATGAGGTCATTGAGTCGTTTGCAGTATGTTTTTGTTGTACGTCGGATCCTGCAGTTGAGTAGTCGAGCACCAGGAGATGCAATGGTGGGATAATCTCCATTGTACAGAGATTTTGCTGTAAGCTCGAGTATCATTACCCGGTGATCACCGACCCCATACCAATGAGGAAAGCAGCAGCCATGGCCATGTGCTAAACCTGGGCTGCCAAAAATTGTGGAAATGTTACCAGTCCCTCGAAAATGAGAGTTCGGTACTTTCTCACCAGTTGCACGTTCCATCAGACATTGAATATTGAGAGGGTCTTGTCTTAGAGCTATCGCTAGTCGACCACTGTAGATGTCTTGGTTTGCATCAATGGCTATTAGGATATGATTGCCCTGTGCGGACCATTGTTTGATCTGACTCATGAAATCTTCCATGAAGATTGTAGTTGGGTATCGAAGGTCACCTTGTTTTTGGAAGTATCTTGCGTGTTGATCCCATACTGTACGACCCTTAGAATGTTTGTTGGGTTTCCTAGGGAGGTATGCAGAGACAACCCGAGTGGTGACATTGCCTTTACCAAGCTTTACCCAGGACCATCGACCAAGTCCTGTTGGATCATATCCTTTTTCGCTGATGAGGTCACAGATTCTACCTACTCCCATGACGGCGGTTCCCCCAACTTGATCTCTGTGAAAATTTTCGTGTTGGTTATGGGCCGCAATGCCTTGTTTCATGTAGCCGGGACTGATTATGTCAGCTAGATGTCTGTGTCTGGGAACCAGTGCCCAGTTACATTGACTTTCACATCCTGCAACAATGTCAATCTGATGTCGTTTTATCAGGTAGTTTATGCGTTCTATTTTCCAGCTGTGGGTGAAGATACCGAGACTATTCCAATTTTCAAACATTATTCTGATGTACCCATTTCTCTTGTGTGTGGGTAAGTGTCCTGTCCCTCCTTCCGTAAGTAATGCAAGTGTCCTGTTCATTTCTATGGTTTCTCGTGTGGATGCTGCCAGCAGCTGGTTAGGATTTGCATTGTCTTGACTTTCTCCGCGGTAGAGATGGGAATCTTGCACAAGATTGATTGTGTCGTGGAGTGTGCTGAGTTGTTGGTGATTAGGTGAGATGCGTTTGAGAAATGTTTTGGAACCCTGTTTGAACTGTAGTCGTTTTTGAGTTACTTCGGTAGTTTGCGAACAGGATTGATGCCTGTGTGCTCGTGATCGATTCTTGTTTTGTCTACGTGAGGGAGTATTAGAGGCGTAGCCTGTTGACGATTCTTGAGTGAGGTGTGGTGTTGCTTGGGATTGTTGGTACCGATGTTGTAGAATGGTTTGGGACAATGTGGATGGTTTGTTGCCTGCCATAGTTTTAACTTTCCTGCCCTCCGCTCGTCCATTATCCCCCTGTGATGCCAGCGTGGGTCGACCTCCTATCCTCCATTGCGTTGGCCGACCGGGGTGGGGTATGCTAATTGATTGCTCTGGGAAACCCGCATTGCCGGAGGTATCCAGAGGTTCTTGGGCACTTAGTGCATTCCTCGACCTCCCAGTGCCCGATGGGGGTCGGTCACTGTAGGAGATTATGTTCCCTGCAGAGCCTCACCGCTCCCAGGATCTGTGGGACGAGAGGCCCTGCTTCCACTAAGGTGGGGGGAACCCTGCTGGTTCTCAGCATGTTGTTGTATCATATTTTCCATTTGAGTTTGTAGTTGCTGTATGAGTAGTGTCTGATCAGCTTGATATGCCTTGGCTTCTGCTAATTGCTTTGCATATTCCCGAGTCTTAATGAATCTGTTGGCTGTGTTTTCCGAATTGACTGTCGATCCACATGAGGATGCTCCATCACCAGTGTGCTTGGAGACACCGCTGATTGTGCTGTTGACATCTTGTCCTCTGATGTTTTTGTCATAACCCAGTGTATTTAGGAGGTTCTTTCGTAGGCTGTCTGCCATCACCAGAACGCTGGAGGTGGAGGTGGAGGCTAAATGCGAGCGCAGTTCTTTCCGCAAGAGGGGATCATACTTGGCATTTTCCAACAAGTATGTGTCCTTTCTGACTGGGAAGTGTGGAGTCACTGAAAGTGTAGTGTCATCCCACGAGGAGTGTTCAGCCATGAGGTTTTTGTCTTCATGGAAGGATCTCATCAGTCGCTTTCTTGTGCCAGTAGAATATCCACATTTCTGGAACCAGTGGAACATAAAACACGCAAGATTATTAATTGTGTGTTGAGCGAATCTGAATTTTTGTTTGTACAGGGGGTCTTGTGTATCATAGGAGACCACAACATTTGAAATGCCAGCCTCAGGACCTTTGCAAACCATGATTGCCGTGTGAAAGATTTGGTCGTCATTGAAACGAATTCGTTGTAGTTCTTTTCGTAGGGTAGTTTTGGAGTATGGTGGCTTCGGGCGAGTTTTGTGTCCTGTTGGGTTGCCTTCTCCATCTGTCTCATCAACTTCTTCCATAATAACTTTAACTTCATAGTCGTAAATTTGAGCTTCATTGCATTCTATGATAGTTGTAGCAACATTGTATCCCATGCTGATGCGTCCATATTCATGGTGTGCTCGGACCTTTCCAATTTTTGGGTTATTATCCGGTACATCCATGATAAATGCAGAGGGACCGAATGCCTTTGAGAGTATATTAGAGTCAACTATGAGCTGTAATAGGGGTTGGAGTCGATTCCAAGCATCGTTGCCAGCCTCTAGGAAGAATGCAAGTTTACTGCCCCAGGGGAAGGAATCAAAGGTAAGACGCTTCTTTTCTTTGGGGTCATCGGGCAACTTCAACGAGCGAATACTACGTATGGACAGGTGGAAATCAGGTAGGGGGGAGTCGTACCATTCCATTGTGTCGAGTTTTCCGTGCCGGCAAAGTTTCTTTTCCATTTCTTTGAGGAGATGCGCCAGAAGCTGTTGTACCCCGACCACGCATAGACCATTGTTTACGCCACAGAGGATCTTTCGCGATTCGGAGTCCCAGGATTGGAGGTCTTTAACGGTAACTCTTATGTTGGATTTCCTGAGGTCAATGTTGATGGAGTCTATTAGGCTCTCAACATGATTGAGGGAAGACCATAGAAGGACTGTTGTGTATAAGGATGTTGGTCCTTTGTCTTCTTGAAGAGTTGACTTGGTTTTCGACGTATTGGTATTAGATGACCCATATCGCTTGTTCTTCCTAGTTTCAAGTCTGGCCGTGAGTTGTTTCTCAGAGATGGGAGGTGATTGGAATAGATATGTAGAAGAAGTGTGAAACCAATTTTGAGAAGTCATGTAGTTGTGTGGCCAGTTCATGTCGTCTGGGCGTACCAGGGGGGGTTGCTGCTTTGAGAGGTGGTTCCGTGGTTTCGAAAGGAATTTTGCGGTAGGGTCTACTAGTTGAATGTATCGAAGAAGCTCTCTTGTCTCTTGTAGCATGACGTCCAAGTGGTCTTTGTTTGGTTGAAGTTGTATTTCAACTGTCAGGAGGAGTTGACAGCCCTCAGGTGTGGATGTGGCAGGTTGCTCCTCGTCAGTGGATTGGTGTTGCTTGGAGACTAAGGGAGTTTCTTTTAATTGATTCCGTAAAGACATCTTCCTGATGGGTTGTGTTGTCATAATTGCCTGTTCATTATCTGAGTTTGTTTCATCTTGTGAAGAGTCACTGATATTTCCCTCGGGATTGTGAGCCGAGATAGTGAATTGTGTAGGAGGGGTGGATATCGACATGTCGTCGGTCGGGGAGGCTGTGCTGCTCATGCTGGAGTGGGTGTTGACCTCATTGTTCTTTGATTTGGAATCAATGGAGTTTTCGTCTGAGTTGTTATTAGTTTGGTCCGAGTTATTGGAGGGTTTAGATAAAGCTGGTTGTTGTTGTGATGATTTCTGAGTGGTTTTTGTGTGTTGGTTTTTGTTAGGGAACTGGCGTAATCTTTTGTGATGGGTTGTGTTGGTTTGAGTAGGTGGTGGTAGTGAGTGTTTGCCCGATGTGTCGTTGTTGTTGTCTATGTTGTCATCGAGCTCTTCGTTGTCGTCTGCTAGAATAGAAAATCTATTAGTGGACATGGGAGTTGTCGCATTGGCTAGATCCTCTTTGTCATGGGGGGGATCCCTGTCAGAAACTTTGAAGGTATGGCGTCCACCTGTGTTAGAGTGTATTGTGATTATAGAAGGATTCTTTTTCCTGTTTGATAAGGTGTAGGGACCAGAGTTTTCCCCAAAGCCTGCTTTCTTGTGAGCTATTGCCCGAATCGTTTGATTCCACACTGTTGTTGCATCTTGAGTGCAGAGGATAGAGTACGTCTTACTGTCCATGAGATCGAAGTTTTCAACGCATGAGTCAAGAAGGAAGGTGTCTACTGGGCAGAGAAGTGCCCTTTTGCCTTGACAGTTGTAGATCTCAATCTTGCTATGCTCCTTTGATGCATATTTTATGGTGAATGGACTGTATTTTGGATGGAGACGTGAGCGATCTGGATGGAGGAGTTTAAGGACCCTTGATCTCATATTTTCGCTCAGAGTGGTGCAGTTTATTAGGAGTAGAATTGAATTAGTGTCGGTATCCTCCTGGTCAAATTCATAAGGCAAAACTTCAGCAGGGGTAGGTTTCTGGGGTGGCTTTATAAATTCATCAAAAATTTCCGGTTGATGCCATCCAGTTAAATCCCAGTTGGGGTCATTAACAATTGCCTTGGCTTGCTGTGCGGTTAGGGTGGCTGTCGTGGAGGTATCGTATCTTTTGCCTAGGTTAATAGGTGTAATAACCTCAGATGTGGGTTCACTCTCATCTACGTCCATAGCTGCATTGATGGAATCTTGGTCTTTCAGAGGGGAGATGGTAGGGGAGTGTTCGGCCAGTCTTTTGTTGGGGTTCTTGGACAAGGAGAAGTGTGTTCGATGGGAGACCATACGAGTTTGATACGCTTGGTTCGGTGAAGGAGGGTTGGTCTTATCGGTCAGAGTCTCCAGTGGATTTACTGAAGTGAGGTGGGGTTGATGATGTGAGACTGCTGCCGGAGTTTCTGGAATGTTGAACCTTACGATGTGAGGCTGGGTAGGGTGAGATGTGTCCTCAGTGGGAGTGGAATCTTTTGTTGAACCGATGATTGTCTCTGGTAGTGGTGTTGGCATGGTGACACTTGTATTGAAGTTATCCTGGGAAGGTGGGTGGGATATGGAGGTAGGCGTTGGTGTGGTAGGTAACATCAGAGTGCTGGTGGGGTGGCTCCTGCAGTCAAGTTTGTCTGTCAATTTAGAGAAAGTTTGAGTGCAGGGGGCAAACTTAGTGGTTATACTATTCTTATGTTGTTGTGCGGGAGTGTGACTACTCTGTGATAGTGTTGCGTCAACTGCCTTCCGCGTCTCTGTTCCACTCAGGCTTCCTGTACTCGTTGCAGATGCCAAGGATGAGAGTCGAACGTGGACTACGCCAGAGCAAGCTGAGATGTCTGGTGACGGATCGGAAGATGTAGGTCGTACGGGCGGTATGGATGGAGAGGAGGGGGAATTTCTTGGGGCTGTAGGAGATGATGTCGATTCTTCAGTAATACTGCTGGGGAATCGTGGTGGCTGTTTCACAAAAATGGTCGGATGGTGATGTGTGGGTAGTGGTTGTGGAATGCTGTTAAGATGGGATGGGGGATTCAGCGGTGGTGATATGTGAAAGGAGGTTAGGTGGAGGGGTATGGCCGTCAGCAGTGAGGGAGCCAGGATTTGTGGGGAAGGCAAAGGTTGATTTGCTGGATTTGGTGTAGGTGTGGTGAAAGGTGTGATATTTGGCTTGTTTTGCCCTAAAGAAGTGAGGGAACTAGCTGAGGTAGGCGGCTGGTATGCGTGCAGGCTTGGTGTTGGTGGTTGCGATGCTTTTGGGGAAGGAGAAAGGGGAAGAGGGAAAGAGAGATATGTGTCAGTGTTGTTTCTAGCGTCCTTGCGCAGAGCAGCTACTTCAAGCTCCACTGTCTGCAACCAGGTAGCTACAGATTGTAGTGCGAATTGCAGGTCTATCAGGGAGTTCGAATGTGGGTTATCTTGCAGCGAAGATGAGTGCGTCAGGGTTGCAGATGGCAAGGAGAGGGAGAGATTCGTAGGATCGGATGATAGTGGCTTCGGTGAGGTTTCTTGATTCGGGAGATTAGGATGAAGACCCGTTGCTTGGAGACAGTAGGGTGTGTTGGGTTCTTTGGTTGTGATGGTGGTCGGCGTAGGGCAGCAGCGATCTGATACGATTGTCTGCGAGGGCGGAGAGATTGCACTGTGTGGTGTCCGAACTAACGTTGGGGAGGTCAATTGGGTAGCGCTCAGGTGGAGGGGATTGATTGGAGTTGGCACAGGCCGGCCGGCTGGAATACTGAAAGGAGGTGTTGGAATAGAGGGAGGTGCCTTGGATGAGGACAGTGGTGCAGTGGTTTTGAGGCCGTGACAGGAAGTTGTTCGGGCAGAGGAGGATGTTTCGGAGAAGAATTGACGAGGTGTGGTTGCTTGACTGGGAGATGGTAGTGTTGGAGACTGCTGTGGAGCGATCGACAAGCAGAGCGTATCGCTGTTAGTGGACAGTAGAGGGGAAAAGGAGGACGCGCTCGCGTGATTGGGAGGGGCTGTGTTTGCCCAGGAGAATGTCGTGGGGTTAGCGTGAAACCAGCGCCCAACTGCAGCGTCGGCTGATTGAAGCCACTGTACGGTGGATTTGAGTGCGAGATGGGGAACCAGCAGACCAGAGGAAGCTCGAGGACGGTCCTGCTGTAGTGGTGACGGCGGCGACGTAGGCGTGGAAGGAGTCCAGGGGAGAAGATTCACGGGTTCTTTTGATGGCGGAGGTAGAGAGAGTCCTTGAAGCCAGCGCTCAAACTCGACATCCGTCTCTTTCAGCCAGGGAACGATGTCTTTAATTGCTTTTTTCAGGTGCGATGGAAATGTTGGAGTTACGGAGGTGCCTGGGAGGTATTGGGCTTGGGGGAGGTGCCAGTCATGGAGTGCTTGGCATGCAAA
>JALLPC010001677.1:0-12016 GCA_036940045.1 Stephanocyclus meneghinianus | reverse complement strand
AGGGGCGGTCTTAGCAATTTTGTGCAATTGTGTGATTGTGCGATTTTCGGCCGCCTAACTATGACCCTAACCGAAAAAAGTGTCTTAGCAAGAACACGTGGTATTGTGCAATTGTGTGATTATTTTACATTCCCCGCATTTCTGTCACCGCCGCACAATCGTTTCATCAACAACCATGCCCTTGCCCCAGAGTCTGACTCCCGCCTCCACAACCGCTACCAATACCGCCTCCAGTGCCGTCAGTGAAGCGCCGACTGCCGTAGATGCGTCCGCCACTGTCAACGCCGTAGTCAACAATTCTTCTGCTGCCGCCGTCAACAATGGCATTTCCAATCCCAATTTTTGTCAAGGGGGAGGCAACGACGAAACACCCATCCAAAACGACGCCGATACGTCCAATTTTACTGACGACAACGAGGAAATTGACGAACCCGTCAGCGACGAGGCAAAAAAGGCTGCGGCAGAGAAGAAGCGACAAGACAAGAAGAAGGAAAGGCAGGCCCAGCAGATCCGTCTACTAGAGGAGATGAAACAGACCCCACTCGAGAACATCCAGCTCACTGATGACGAGAAGGACGTCCTCAAGATTGGCTCTGTAGTGTGGAAGAATGTGGAGCTCCAGTATCGTGTTCAGTACCTGAAGGATAAAAACATCAGGTTTGGCCGCTCTAGATCAAAAGAGCAGCTTGGGGGTGTCATCGTTGAGTACCTAAAGGCACTTCCCTACAAGAGCGCGGTGTCCACCACTCGGTGCATCCCTGACGCTGCTGCTACAACTCGTGTCTCCACTACCGTTCAACGTGGAAATGGTACAGTAGCTCGTAAGTCTGCCAAGCCCAATTTTCTAACTGAAGGCCGTGATGGGACATTTTTTAGAATTGCCAATGTGATGCGTCATCACAAAGAGTGCTACGTCGCGACGAAGAGTGCATTGAACCGATCCGAGCTCGACAGCGGGATTGCCCACATTGTCGAATGGAATACCATGCTCAGTACCTATAACAAAGACATTGACCATAGCAATCCCGACCTTGAAATTGATTGTGTTCAGTGCTCTCCTGAAATGGAAGTGTTTGGAATTGATCCCATGTATGCCACGGTCATTGATGGTCCATTGAATCTCGAGCAATTCATGCAGGTCGTTGGCTACATGGAAGGGCAATACAATGATTGTTGCAAGCGGTGCAAGAGATCTGGTGAAATGGATAACTTCTTGGAGAAAATCAATGGCTTGGTATGGCTTGGTTATATGCGTACTTGTTTCCTGACTGTTGGTGATACTTCGTTGCACGATACTGTCTTTTCTGAGCTACCCACGTCTGTATTGAGTGAGTCTACTGGTGGAGCTCCGGGAGCAAGGCAGAGGGGATCTGGGTCCAGATCCACAAGTCCTGTACCTCCAGGAGGAAGCGGTAAGAAGCTCAAAGCATCGGCTGCCGTTCAAGATGCTGCCAAAGCATTAGACGACCGCATGACCGATTTGAATCGGACTGAAAACTTCAATGCTTGTATGGCACTTACGGCCAAGCGAGATGAGACAGAAGAGGCGATGATTGAGTTGGATGATAGGCTGGGGACAATGAAAGCAATGCGGAAGTCAATCAAGAGAAGAGGTGAATCTTTTGCAGATGAGGCAGAGTACAAGAGGTTGAAGAAGAAAACAAAACAGACTCATGCCACGTACAATATGCTAGTAAAGGAAGTGAAACGTTTGGAGAAGTTGCTGGGGTATGACGACAGATCAACGGGAGAGAAGTCCAGTTCTTCTTCTGATGATGACATCGATGACATTAACAACAGTTTTGATAGTGCATAATCTTTTAAGTGTTTAATTTTGGTACCACAAATGAAATAATACTTATTCAATTAGGACTAATGTACTCTCGTGCCACTGCATAAACTTCGCCACCTCCATTTTGAGAGAATACCCAGCCATCATCAATCTCTCTCTGCTGCTGCTCTGCTGCCAATTCTCTCCTCCTCCTCAAAAGATTGTGGAGTGGCCTGCGCAAAGAATTTCTTGATAGGAACTCTACAATTTCAGCGCGAGTATGGGAATCACCGTCTTCCGTCTCAAATATGTAAGAGTCATCAGGAATTGTTGGTAGGTAGGACATGCCCAACGGTGCAGTATTGTCAGGCCAGATTTGAAGGAAGGTTTCTTCTTCTCCCGTGCTCATGCCTACTGTCATCTCGTCACAAGGCCCATCATTCCGAATGATGAAGTTATGCAATCGAGCACAAGCCATCAAAACTGCTGACACCCTACTCAGGCTCCCGTTTATCTTTCCACTCAAAATTCGAAACTTATTAACCAATCTACCAAAGGCCATCTCGACACGAATCCTAAGCTGAGACAAGTAGAAGTTGTAAGCATCATTGTATGGGCTATTGTGTCTTTGTGGTCCCACAAATGGCGTAAGAAGCTTCTCTCCAAGCGGAAATGCAGCATCACCCAAGAAGTATAGACCCAGTGGGAGACTGTCTATCATTTCCTTCAATGATTGAGCCAACGAATAAGATACAATGTCGTTTGTCGGTCCCGGCGATACGACCCCGAAGTAGATGAACTGCAAATCAGCCCGCACTGCAGCTAAACAGTTCACTCCGTACGATTCATAGTGCCCAGAGTAATAAGAAACTGTGTTGCTGGCTTCTTTTGTACTAGGCCGATTGCAACGCTGGAAGAATCCGTCCAAAGCAGCAACAGTTCCACCCATTGAGTCATTGGAACTTCTGCGTCTGAAGCCCTCATTAGCTGCCCTCCACTCATCGGCGTTTTGAGGGAACTTAATACCCAGCTCAGGGGCTTAGTTCACCGCATCAATGAAATCATCCACCATGGCATAGCAAGCAGCTCTGGAAGACTTGACAATATGCCGAGCATCTTTGATTCTGCCGCCCTGCAAATGACGCAAACCTGCCGCCACCATATGCTCAACTGCAATTGGCTCCGAGCTGCGCGAATAGCGTTCATTTCGTTGCAAGTAGGGTCGTAAGATTTCCACCAAAACACTATGTGATTCGTAGGACATGGTGTACTCGTTCACAAACAGATCCTCGTAAATAAGTTGTTCAGCGTGATCATCCCATGACATCCTAGAGTGATCTAGACGCTCCTTTCTCATTCTGTTGTTCCACTCCTCCATGTAGATGAGCTGCTCGAGCGTTTCCAGGGCGTCTGCGGCGTCGCGTGTGCACCCAAGTGCCTGATTGATGTCTATATCTGGATGAACAATCATGATATATGATAATAGAAGGAGCGATGGTGCTATGATGCTTTTTTGATGCTGGCGGTAGTTTTGGGGCCGCTGGGAGAAGGCGACCTTGCCCAACTTTTGTGATGAAATGATGGTCGAACTTGCAATTGCACAATTGCACATGTGCAAGTGAAACGTGCTTTTTGTGCACATCTCTCAGGAAGTCCGGTCATTTGACTAAATGACTGTTTGAAATAATTGCACATGGGAATGACCGGTATGTGAAATAATTGCACATTGTTTACCGGGAATCCCTGGAGGATACTGCAAAAATTGCACAATTGCACACAATCGCACCACTTGCACGACTGCTAAGACCGCCCCTAAGGCAATTTACAACAGACCCGCTCTCAGGGTTCTGGATCAACACGAGAGTTAGACTTCTCATTATTTTTGTGTTTGGTTTCTCTCGCACAACCCGTACCATAACACATACAACCTAGAGGTATAGTACCATACTTCGGTATGATGTTATGGTACACCCAACGGAAGGTGACGCCCCGCTAAATACACTATAATCCAACATACAGTTGTACAAGACACGAGATATCTACAAGATATCATCCTAAATAAATACATTATGTCACCCACATAAAATCCAGCATAAAATCAATGTCATCTCCGAATCTGTCCTGAATCTGTCACAGAACACCGTACAGTGACCCAACATCATCCCCAGAACCATGGCAAACGGAGAAACGCGTAAGGCCATAAAAACAAGCTTCGACAAAACCGGCCAAGCCATCGCAGAAGGCGCCGAATCCGCCGCCGACGGCGTCAAACGACTGACCATCGGCATAGGCAAAGGCCTCAAGGACTTTGGCAAGGGCACCGTCGATGCCATTCTCAAACCCCAAACCATCCCCCAAAAGCTCGAACATTGCTTCGACGTGTTGGCCGTTCAGCCCGTCAATAGGACGATCGATTTCATCGACGAGTCGTCCAAATCCTTGCTGGACCAGACGGATGGTCCCATTCGGCGAAGGATCAAGGAGGCGCAGAGGGGCGCGCAGAAATTGAAGGTGGTGTTCGCTGCTCCCCTGCGACCCCTCGAATTTGGCAGTTTTGTTGCGAAGGAGTTTCCCAAGAACGATCAAGACAAGGAACTTATTGCGGCGGCTCTTGAGGAGAATTTTGTCTTTAGTCATTTGTCGGAGAGTAGACGTGAGATCCTTATTGGTGCGTTTGAGCCGGTTCCGTACAAGAAAGGGGCGGAGATTATTAAAGAGGGAGATGTCGGAGATTACTTTTATGTTATTGGTGCGGGGGAAGTGGACTTTACGGTAGGGGGTGACAATGTGGGTACCGCTGGACCGGGGAAGACGTTTGGTGAGTTGGCGTTGCTGTATCAGGCTCCAAGAGCTGCCACGTGCGTTGCCAAGACGGAGTGTGGGTTGTTTAGGTTGGATCAAGACCATTTCCGTCGCATTTTAATGATGCAATCCGAAGATCAAGTGCATGATGTCATTGGGATATTGAAGAAAGTTCCCTACTTCAAGGATTTGGATGATGAAGATCTTAGCAAAATTGCCCTTAACCTTAGCATATCCCATTTTAAAGATGGGGATGTGATATATGAGAAAGGGGAGAGCTTTTGCCCAAAGTTTGTAATTGTGAAGAAGGGAGCTGTGAAACTAGAGGATGTTGAAGCGGGTGGGTCTGAATACAAGGATTTGACATTTGAAGAAGGCCAGTTTTTTGGTGACGGGGCCATCGTTAACAACAAGACGTTTTCTGCCAAAGTGGTAGCAGTAGGAGATGTCACGATTTTGTCATTGAACAGGGAGACCTTTGTTCGTGTTGTCGGAAGTGACGTTCAGAAGTTGGTTAACCTTGCTATGGACAAAAGAATGTTGGTGAGTTTTGTGGTAGATGTAACTCAGTTGTTTCATATGTTCTTTCGGATGCCTTTTCCTTGTGTGGTGCTTATTTTTAATTCCCGTTCTGTTTAAAGCGAGCCATTCCATTCGGAAAGAGACGCGGTCCTGCTGAAAATGAATTGGACCTCCTAGCTTCAACCATCAAGAACAAGAAGTTCCCGAAAGGACATGTCTTCTTCATCGAAGGCCAGAAATGCAACCCGGCTTTGTATCTTGTTCGCAGTGGACGACTTGAAATCAGGTCCTCTAAAATGGCCGAGCTCGAAAACCTGCTGGGATTCACTGTTACTAAAGGAGATGTCCATGTGGTGGAGGAGAAGGGCTACTTTGGGAATGACACCCTTGGTAACAACGAAAAGGGATTGTTTGGCGTTGCAGAGTACACAGTACGTGCTATCGAAGACGTTGAGTTGGGAGTTCTCGATTTGGATGCGATTCGGTCTGTGGTCGTCATGAGGGATCAATTGAAAGAAAGCATTACAATGAAAGATTTGGACATGGTTCGCATCTTGGGTGCTGGGACATTCGGTAAGGTTTGGCTTGTCACTCGCAAGGGTACGCAAAATGCTTACGCGCTCAAGGTCCAAGTTAAGAAACAGCTCATTGACTACAATCAGGCTGAGGGTGTCATTCGTGAGAAGAACATTATGGCGCAACTTGACCACCCTTTTATTATCAAGATGGTGGGGTCGTGGAAAGATGAAAATAAGCTATACATGCTTTTGAAGTTATACCAGGTGAGTCAAAATAATGTAGTTTAGAGATTCCACATATTTTCAAACTCATATGAACATGCTGATTTGAATAGGGTGGAGAACTCCAATCCGTCATTCACACTGACCACAGGGATGGAGTTCCTGAATGTGTGGCAAGATTTTACGCGGCAAACATCTTGGAAGGCTTGAGTTACATGCATCGCCGCCACATTATCTACCGTGATCTCAAGCCAGAAAATGTCTTGCTTGACAGCGATGGATATACCGTCATAGTTGATCTCGGTTTTGCAAAAGTTATCAAAGATAAAACGTATACGTTTTGTGGCACGCCCTTGTATCTCGCACCGGAAATCATTACGCAGAAGGGCCACGACAAAGGAGCAGACCACTGGGTAAAGAGAAACGTCTTAATTTTTTTTATGTAATTGTCTATGGGGTACTAACGTTTATATGTTTGTCTGTTGCAGTCTTGGGGAGTGATGTTGTACGAAATGATTGTCGGCATGACTCCGTTCTATGATGGCATTGTCGACCAGGTGAGATCGACTGAAAGATTGAGAAGGAAAATAATTTTGACGCTTTCCCGAGGATAAACCAGCTTATCCAACTTCATCATCTATGAATTCTTTTTCGGCGGATTAGATGGGACTCTTCAAAAATATTGTTCGTGGAAAATTTGATTTCCCCGCTGAAGTCTCTTATTATGCAAAAGATCTCATCAATAGAATGCTTGTTGTGCCGCAATATGACCGCCTTGGAAGCTTTGCGGGAGCGGAAATGGATATCAAACACCATCCATTCTTTGATGAAATAGACTGGGAAAAGCTTGCTGCGAAGAGTTTGAAAGTTCCATTCAAGCCCAAGGTAAAAGATCCGCTCGACGGGTCAAACTTTGACGATTACACCAAGTTAGAAGCAAAGGACAAAAAGGAGAAATTCATCGCATTGACCGGGCGCGAACAAGCCATGTTTGATAAGTTTTGATCGCCCTGTAGGAGTTACGCTGACACGACTGATATGGTGGTTGCGTGTCTTCTGTGTAGGTCTTGACATGTTGTATGTTGTAGTAAGACGGTGTTTAGGATTTGCGTACATGCAGTCTTAATTAAAATATTCGCCAAGTTAAAGTAATAACTTGCGCGCTTTCGTAGAGGATCTAGATCACAACTCGTTTTCGCTGTCTACTTGCTGTCTAATTGTTGCTTCCACATCAAGCGTCATCTGCTTCCATTCTTCCAAACTCATGGACGCCAATCTGTCTGAATCCAACCCCATGTTACGTTTTTCGTCTAATGCCTTGTTTTGTCCAAATAGAACCTGAATAATGACAGATGATGGCTGTTGCATAGATGGATCAAAAGGTGGTGGCGTAAATGAGAGAGTTTTGGAACTGGAATTCAGATGCGCTTCTTTTCCTCCTCCCAAAAATAATACATAAAATCCGTAGCAGCCCAATGCGAACCAAATCATAATGATTGTCGCGAAAGTGCAAGTCGCAAAAATGATGTAAGCCTTCCATCTCTTCGAGACTAATAAATTGATTAGATCGGTGTAACGTGTTGTAACATTCTCTTGCGCCGCAGCATTTGCACTAATGTTCATTCCTACTTGTGTTTTTATATTCGTTTTTTTCTCTTCCCTGGAACGTCTCTTTTCAATTGCACCTCGTAACTTGGCTTCGTTTCTGGTCTCAGCCAAGACTTCATTTAAGCGTTGGTGAAACTGAAGAATTGATTCACGAAAGACGTCACCCGGTTCCGGTTCCGCATCATTGTTGTTAGGGTATTGATTTTCTTCACGGGCCAACTCTGGACACAAATCACCATCTCCTTGTTCATAAGCAAGTTGTGTCCTCGTAGTTTCGAGGTTGATCCAATTGTCATCATTAGTCTCCTTCTTAAATTCCAAATCTTCAATTTCAGTTGTGATTTCACTCTCGTCATCTTGACCTGTACTATCGATGCGACCCAAAGTAGTGTTGTTCAACAGGCCAGTGCGGTCGCATTGTTGTAAATTGTTTGGCAATATCACACTCGGTGGACCTTCATGAACAATCGCATCCGTCACTATTTGATCTTGCATGTGTTCGTTTACCAGTGTAGACATCAAAGCCTTTTCTACCCCCTCTCTTCCGCTGACAGCTTCTCTGTCCGGGGGGTACACCTCCATTTGTCTATGATCTCGCTCTCTTCTTCTCTTTGCAGCATCCTCCTTCACTCTTCTTTGTTTCAAACTAATGCGTTCTTCCTCTAAAGCACAACAAATTTGAGCGCATCCCTCCGCCAAAGTCATAACTACCAAGGGTTCACTGCCTACTTCCACCATGGCCCACAGTGTAGCACTAATATCAAACCAAACTTGCTTGGCTTTTCCCGAGTTGAAGACATCCACGAATCGACACATGCCCACGGCAGATTGATCCAATAACGCCTTGACTTCGGGAGTATGCAAGGATTCAATTATTTTGATCACGGTCACGGTGAAGTCGACCCAACACTGCCTCGCGCCGTCCGAGCTCGCCATATCAATTACATCGTCCGTTAGCTGATTCAATTTGTCACACAGTGACTTTCCAGATTCGGTATCCCATACTAAGCTTCCGACATTTGAGAGATAGGAGGGCAGCACTTTCATCCAAATTTGTAGCCGCAGGGGGGCATATTGCTCCCACAAGCCACGAAATAAGGGCAGAATCACTTGAGTCAAGATTGGTAAGGTAGGTCTGGTTAGTTTGGCAGTGGTATCTATCCCAAGCACAGCAGTCTGGAAAAGTAGATCGGTGAAAGTCTTGGATACTCCCTTTTTATCCTGAGCCTTTTCCTCTGTCTTTTTCGTGTCATCTTTATGGTCCCGAATAAAATACTTCGAGGATGGATCCGTCCGAATCTGGCTTCTGCGTCGAACTTCTCGTTGCAATTGTCTCATTGTTTTCTGCCGTCCTTGTGGCCCCGATCTCTTGGTCGAAGAATGTCCGGATGTTTCTGAATCTTGAAACTGTAGCTTCGAAGCTCCGCCCCTTTCGTACGACGATCCATCCTCGTAACTTGGAAATTCGTACAGACTTTGACCGGAAGGTATGGCCGCGAGGTTGCTCCGGCTTCCTGTGCGACCTAAGGCAGGGGCTGATGCCGGGGTTTTGAGAGAGGACGCCAGGCTGCTGTTGGAGGTGGCGGCGGCGGGAGCGGTGTCGTTCGAGTTGAGAGGTGCATCTCGCTCTTCCATGGCGAGATTCATCGTTATGCGACCTTGTGAGATCGCTTATTATATCATGTATATTACGTTGTCTTTTGTCTTAATTCTTAATTTTGTACAGGAAATTCTGTTCATGGAAGGCATGATAGGTAGGTATGGTGGTTGTCCTGAGATTACCTTTATCTCTCTAATAAAGGGATTAGATTAGGATTACATTAGGAATATGGTACATAATGGTAGCTGACTCGGAGCGTGATGGCGACCTATGGCGACTGCGACGGAGACTTGACAGCGCGCTGCATGGACGCGACGTCAACTTGTGGTGGTGTGGGCCCGCCCCCTACCCCACCGCGACTCCAAACACTATCATCTTCTCTTCTACAATATAATATATATAGTATTGTACCACATTGTACCATACCGTGTTATCATGTCTCTTATTTCTTGATTCCTGCATTGCACGACAAAGCTATCAAGCTACATGGCTTCGTCCTTTTGGGATTAAGCTTTGCTTTGTCTTCATTGACGGCGTTCGTTCCCTCTGCATCCGCCCACGTCAGAAGCATCCGTACCGGATCTTGACCAGAATATGCCACGCACACCGATAGCTGCCTCGGCTCCACCCATTCTAAGCGTCGTCTCCTTAGGAACCCATCGATACGGCAAGGATCCATCTCGCTATCCCTTCTTGGCCATAAAATACCTTCTCTCCCATTCATCATTGTGGAACGTAGTCTTTCGAATAGTATGCTGCAGCGTCGTTCTGACCGTCTTGATACTTGTAGTCCTGCTTGCCACAGCATTAAAACCTCAAGCGCAGCTGATTAATCCATCGTTGCCGTGGTGGGCATGGCTTCTCTCCTTACTGATCGTCCTCGTACAGACTGCAATCTGCGCCTCGCTTTTAATGCTAGTTTCGCAATCCAAGGCACAGACCAATATATTCGTGGCCACGATGCGTCTCGAGGGGAAATGGAGGGAAAACGAAATGATCAAACAATCGACACTCAAAGATTTGAATCTCATCAAAAAGGCATTTTTTATTCGAGTGATCACGATGCCACTGCAAATCATACCCTTGGCGGGTGGAGTCTTGTATTCTGCCATCAATGCCACTTTTACGGGATGGGATTATATGGATCGATATTTTGATGCCATTCAATTGTCTTCGAAGAATCAACGTGTGGAAGTTTTTGGAGAGGACAGGTCGGATTGTTTGGCATTGTTGCATCCGTCGACGTACGATGCGAACAACGATTATGCACGGTTTGGATTCATATGTTCTTATTTGGAGGGGATTCCAATCATCGGTTGGACTCTTTTCCCGATTACGAATGCTATCGCGGCAGCGTTATTTGCTTGTGATATTGAACGTTGTGGTGGGCCTGCTTGTCTTAGGACGAGTGGTCAATAGTTTAATTTGAACTATAAGAGCTAGATATAGATCCAAGGAAACAAACAATAAGACTACCAATTTATGATTAAATCATTGTAAATGCAATTCCATTGCACCCTAGTATCCTCTGTCTTGCTTTTCGACATATGACCTTGCATCACTGAAACAGCATCAGCAGTCATATCCGGATACTCTACACTCAAAAACACTTCGATTCACTAAAAGGTATATCCTCTCAAATGGTGACACTTGACGCCAAAAGATCAGCACTCAATGGCTGAAAGTAATAAACAACCCATTCGTAGAGCCGACGGAGCTCCTCGTCCTGTTATCTTGCATCTCTTGAATGCCGAGAGAGAGAGAGAGATGAGTAAAAAGAACTGGGACTTCGTAATGGAACCTGTTGTAATGACCAGAGGAGGACATGACATTAGGGGTTGTCAAACTTTGTTCATGATCATATCATTATCATTACAAAAATGCACAATCTCACTCAGAAGGCTCTGAAACCAGTGGCCTTGCTTCATCAGCTCCTCTCCTTTCCGGGGGGTTGTCATGGCAATTAAATTAAGTCAAAATTCATATTGCAATCCTTTGGTTTGGCATTGGAAAACATATCACTTAAATATGCTTTCATTCCCCTTGCCCAGATCCTCTGGCAAAAAGATGCTCCAGGGTGGGTTTGGGGATTTTTATTTCTACGAAATTATGTTGGTGGAAAGGCAGGGAAGTCCGGCCAAAATTGAAAATTATGAGAAATTTCATCTTCCAAAGATGGAAATTCCAAAGTTTTAAATCCCATTTTTGACAGCTTCTCCTCAAGATGGCCTCCAAGTAACAGAAGGCTCTGAAACAAGTGGCCTTGCTTTGTCAGCTCCTCTCCTTTCAGGGGGGTTGTCATAGCAATTAAATTAAGTCACAATTTATACTGCAATCCGTTGGTTTGGCATTGGATAACATATCACTTAAATATGCTTTCATGCCCCTTGCCCAGATCCTTTGGCAAAAAGATGCTCCACCACCTTCCTGCTCCAGCAATCGACTTGCCGCTCTAAAACTAGTTGAATAGTGAGAAAGCTGGCAGCCGGGCTTGATGAGTCATATCACCAGCAACATTTCTCCTTGTCTTGGTATTGTTTGGGTGGTTGCGCTGCCGTGGGTCAAGGTGGGAGACCCGTGGTTCTCTTTCTTGGATGTGCAGACGGTATTGGTATCGGAGCATTCGCCTGGAGACATTGTGGCTAAATGGCTCGACTTGTTTGCAGATGTAGCAAAAGGCATTGCTCGACCACCCAAATCATCATTATTGCGTAAACCAGGCATTCACCCAAATAAATTGTCGTTGCCGCCCCTGATCTAATCGAGTGCGTCCTTATCTCACCGTTCTTGATGCCGATTTTGTTGTATCCAACTGCGGCAACTCCTGCTTCTAATGTGTCCACCATCATTTTTGACGTGATATTCTCCATTCTCCCATTTCTCCATACAGTAGAAATGGGAGTATCATTGGTTGCTCCAGAGTAGCGCCAGATCCTCTTCACAATTGCAGACCACTGTCGAACTGGACACAGC
>JALLPC010001653.1:0-11339 GCA_036940045.1 Stephanocyclus meneghinianus | reverse complement strand
CTTTGATGCACCAACTAAACCATAAAGAGGCGTTTCGGTGATGTTGCATTTCAATTAGATTGATGGTGATTTCTCGGCTCTTGCATTGGAAGGCCACTTCAAAAAGATACTTTTTTTACCGAAATTCTGACACAGGTGAAGCCCAGACTGTAAGAAATGGAGAGGTAAGAGATGGATGCACCTCTCTACCCTTGACCATATTACTCAAAACACACACTCGGACCTCTAAGCGTATCGACAATACTCAGTAAATTATTTTTTATGTTTATACACACAAAATAAAATTTTATCACTTACCTTAAAAAATGTCTGTTCACATTGGAGGCAATTTAGGATACCCTCTATCTTTTATTCATGTACAAATGTT
Organism: Stephanocyclus meneghinianus; assembly: GCA_036940045.1. Taxonomy (NCBI): domain Eukaryota; phylum Bacillariophyta; class Thalassiosirophyceae; order Thalassiosirales; family Thalassiosiraceae; genus Stephanocyclus; species Stephanocyclus meneghinianus. The sequence goes on along the minus strand of JALLPC010001653.1, from coordinate 10,972 downwards.
TTTATAACGTCTACTCGTTTCATAATACGGGATCACTAGCTTTTGTTGTTTTGTCTGACGAAGTCACGGGGTTCCATATAACTGCCCCCTTTCCAAAAGCTACAAACAATAGCTTGCTGCAAAAAAGCTTGTGGTGTCTGATGGTAATAGTGTCAATTCAAATACCATATAAATTGGTTTAAAGGCCACACCAAATATCCTGAGATTCTGTAAAGTGTGGCCTTTGCACCGTGGATTTGGATTTTTAAAGCTAGTGAATGATCAAAACCAAACTAACAAAAATAAAAATGTAGTACCCTATGTCTATCATTTTTGTTAAGCCGGTTGCTGATCGCGCCATTTTTTTAATTAGGTTGATTGTCATCCTCCAACCCACTCATCGCCCACCTTTTTCACGCGCCATCCATACCATTTGTCATCCTCTACCTCAGCGGCAATTCAAAACAATTTCATTCTTCACCGTCCCCGTCTTTGCTTTCATCATAAAATTAAAACATTGAACATTGATGCTTGTTCTTCAAGAATTGCTTTGCTCCAAGAATGTTAGCACGCAGTACATGCAGTGCCCATGAGTTTGCTCACAAGTCCTACACCATCAAGCATAAACGTGCAACCGTCTGTCAAATTGAAGCATTGATTGCCACTGGAAGCAACATCGCTTCTGCATGTAGGCAAGTCAATCTTGATCGCAGACTTTTTTACCGGTGGAAGAAGGTTTTGGTTGGGCAGAAAGACACGCATGCAACAAAAGCAAAGACCATCTTACCAGAAACGCTCATCACCGGTGCAGCAGAAGCAATAGATGGCAATGCAGCTGCTGTCCCAAGGCAAAGCATGTGGTCAAGCAAGTTGCTGATTGGAAAGATTCAGAAAAATCACTCTGGCAGGAACAGTTTCCTAGCTCTGATAGAGAATGTGTTGTTGCGGTATGTTTTTGAGAACCACGAGCAAGGCATCCAGGTGACCACGAGGATGGTCAGGAAGTATGCTGAGAAAAAATTGCCCTTGCTTTTGCAAAAAAACAAGGAGGCCAACTGCCAGGCAATTCGGCGCTTCCTCCACCGAGTTGGCCTAACCCATCGATGTGCAACTCATGTGGCTCAAAAAACATACCGAAACACAGGGAGCATCTCTTCAATTCATGGAATTCATGAGACACAAAGTAAGTAGCATGAATCCGGACGATGTAATCAACATGGACCAGACACCCATTCCATTCATGTTCCACTCAAACCGCACATGGGAGATGAAAGGGTTGCAGACAGTTCATGTCCACTCGTCCACATCAGATACAAAGAGGGCAACACTTGCCGCCACTGTCACAATGAGTGGAAACCTATTACCCCCATTAGTTGTGTTCAAGGGCTCACCAAATGGCCGTATCATACAAAACAAAATTGAAACATACCCTGAAATAGGACTCTATCCCACGCAAAAGAAAGAATGGATGGATGAGGCCATCATGACAACCTGGATTGAGAAGTGTCTTTCATTATGGAAAGACACACTTCCTCCCAAATGCTACACCACTCCTCATCTTGGACTCGTTTTGTGTCCACATGATGGGACAAGTGGTCAAAAAAATACAGGTGCTTGGAATCGAAGTCCAATACATCCCTGGTGGTTGCACATACGTGTGCCAACCAATTGATGTGGGGGTAATAAGCCATTGAAAAGCAAAATGGCTGACCTCTGGGAGGAGTGGGTGGACTCAGAAAATATGAAGGACGTAGCTGAGATCCCAACACCAACTTGCGAATTGGTTGTGAGTTGGCTTGTCGAATGCTATTGGATGTTGGACAATCAAAAATGTAAGAATGCATGGAAAAAGAAGGGATTCGAATGGGTAATTAACTAAAATAAGAATTATTGTTGTCAGTTTGATTTGTTCTTAATTGTTATTGTATAAACAAAGCAGTCAATCGCCCTCCTCAACTATTTTTGCAAGAGCGTACCCGCGGTTCCTGTGAAAGAGGGCACGGCAGTAGGAGTTTGGGTGTTCAGGTGTGTACACCTCAAATACCCTCACCACAACTCCATCCAATAAACACCCATGTGCACCGACTGCCTGCTCCTGTGGTGTAAAGCCGACCCTACAACCATCACTGCCATTGTTGAGAATAAAAAATGCAGCGATTTCAGCTGGGGCGGTTTTCCGCAGATGCAATAATAAACCACAGCCGTGTGCCGGCCTCGCCAACACCAAAGCATTGCCACAACCGAATCGGTGGACATCACATGTGCGTCCATTGTTGGTTGCAATGATACCAACAATGGGGACAACATTTTCTGGTGGGGGAGAGGTGGGAGGATCCCCACCAAAAAAAGCATGGTGATGTGTCGTGAGTTTTGCAACATATCATCATAACTTTTGAACCAATTGAAGTTACGGGGAGCCCAGCATATGGGCGTATTGGTCTCATAATGGACAATGCATCCCCAGAGGTTTTCAGTGGAGAAAATGGGTTTAAGGGCCCCAAAACAAAAATGTAAAAAAAATATGTGAGGATTTGCTGAGTGCCTTTAAACCACAATTTATATGGTAGATAGCATACATCTCTAGATAACACCTCTCACCAGTGCCATCATTTTTCTTTTTTGCATGGAACAGCACAGCTCTCAATCCCAGTATTACTATCTCCCGCTCCCGTGATATTGTCAGGTAACACCCTTTTACAATGGCGGCCGTAATCGACTCAGAGACCCGGAGAAAGGCAAATCTCCGAAGTCTTCAGAGATTGGATTCCAACATTGTTGATCTCGCAATAACTGCCACACACGTGGTTCTCTATGAATTTTCCAACTCGAAGCGGACCTGGGAAAAGAAAAATATAGAGGGATCGTTGTTCATTACAAAAAGGTCTGACTCGCCGCGATTCAAACTTATTGTATTGAATCGGAGTTCAAATGAAAACTTAGAGGTACCAATTACCGCTTCCTTTCAGATGCAAGTGAAGGAACCTTACATGATATTTAGGGATGGTGCTGCATCGAAGGGGGCGGAAGAAATCAGAGGAATTTGGTTTCATGACGGGAATGAAAGGGAATCTATCGTTTCGTATTTAGAACAAGTTGTCAAAAGCCTCGTGAAAATTGAGAAAATGGAGGCATCACGCGGAATGGAGGCAGTTGAAGTTTTGCCACCCCCTGATGTTAAAGTTGACGCTGGTGCTGCACTTTTAGCAACACTGAATCTTGGGTCAAAGAATACGTCTCTATCGCTCGAATCAAGTAATGAACCAAAACAATCCTCGCTTGAAAGCTCGCCTGTATCCAGACAAAATCTTGTTCTTGACAAGAAGAGTCTCCAACTCTCTCTGTTGAGCTTGATTCAGGATGAGCGGTTTCTTGATCTTATCCATGCTCAATACTTGAAAGTTTTAAATGCGAGAAATGCGCGTGAACAGCAAGCTCGGCGAGAAAATACAAATGAATAACGTGCTTGAACATCTCCGGTTGTCTTTCTTCCATTTCATATGATTAATAAATCTGTGTCCAACTGCTTTAAGCGGCAACATAAAAACCATGAGTACGTTCCCGTTCTTCACTTTGCACAAGCTATTTAATTATCCTCTCAATGATCTCGCAGTCTTAGTGACCCTTCAATATCGGATCTGCATGTTGTGCAGCAATTCTGTAATTGAGTAATTTGTAGGTTGATTTTACATCCAGTGACTAAGATGATGATACTTATGATACTTCCACCCTACTCGGTTTGATTGCATACTCACTGTTCATAGGACGATCAAAATTTCATCATTCACTCGGCCGTTATTTACAACACAATCAATGCTTTGATCAATTTCATCTTTATGCATGTTTACCACATGATCTTCTCTAGACTAAACATTCTTTTGGCAGGATCTTGACCCTAATGAGGCAACGGGCTGCTGGCTTGAATCAACAGTGATCTCTATTCCTTTGAGCATGGAAGGAGCATTCATTTTCGCTCTGTTGTAGACGTCAGAATCGTCAGTGCTGCAGCTTTCCGATGAACATTCTGCTTCGAACTTCACATCAGCTGCACCATTTTCCAATTTGAGGCACTTGCTGCAAACCCAGGAACCCTCTGGAACCTCAACGAGGGGAGGTATCAAGCATGTTAAGTGGTAATGCGCTTCACAAGAGTCGCAGGCAATGAGAGTCCCTCCAACTCCACAAGTGTCGCATACCCACAAACCAGTTAGGCCTGCAGATGCCGTCTTTTGTTTATGACGTTGAATCGTAGCCTTCAATTTCTGATAATCTTTTGTTTGCTTGAAGGTTCCATAGTAATATGCCAGGCACTCTTTCAAAGGCTTCCCGATAGACTTAGACACTCTGTTTATGTTTTTGAACTCTTTGAAGATTGAAGCCTTGAAGCGTTTTCTGTCGGCATCTGTCCAATTGGAACCATTGGTTGGAGGTATGTCGCAAACATCTTGAAAGAACCCAGGTAGCACATAACCTCTTTGATGCAACTTTTCGTAAGCCTCCACTTTTTTGTTGGGAGTTACTCTCGTGTGGACAAACTCAAGCCTGCCTTTAGATGCTGCTTTGTTCCAGTCCCAAATTTGATCATATCTGTTGGTCCAACCAAGAATAGAGGTGCGTGAGGCGGACATGCAATATGCTGATTTGGATTTGTTTACAAGACTTACGCATCGTTCTGTCCCTTGGACTCGAAAGGTTTGGATATTGCAGGCATTTCGGTGACTTGATAATCTTCCCCGATACGACTTGTTGCCTTTGGATAGTGCTTCCTTTCATGCTTCCAGTCAATGTCGACATGTCTTTGCCTAGTGCCCATTCGTCGGTTCGATGAGGTGGACGCCTTCTCTTGAGGAAAGAATTGATCATAGATATCAGGCACAACTTTCATATATGCTTGAGCGGCCTTTGCTTCGGTCTCGTCACTTGATTTCAGTACTCTCTCGATTACATCACGCACTTTGTTGAAATATGCTTTTTGAATGCGGGCACCACCTTTCCATCCCAGGCACATCTTACACCTTGCCCGTTCAGTATTCACCTGCCCACATTTAGTGCACTTCCATTCACCTTCAGAACCAGTTTCGGATTTAGTGGATGTTTTCTTTTCGATGGCGGAATCGTGTGAACAAAAATCTTCATTATGTACGCTCGTTCTTTCTAAAGTCAGTCCCGGAGGCAGAAAGTACACGGCACCATCATCCTTTCCTTCTCCCTTCATCTGGTCATGAGGGATTACAGTTGGGAAAAAGATGAGCTCTGGGAATATCGTAATCATGATTTGCAAAATCGTAACACTGTTCATAAACAAAAACACCATTGTCCGCTGTCGGTCAAGAATCACTGGCCACAAATACAAGCGGAATGCGGATTTCATGATGTCAAACATAGACTTGAACGGAGAAATTAGCACCGAAGTATACTACCAGCTAGACACAAACATAGACTTTCAATGGCCGAACTCTTTTTCTATTTTCCCCATGTGATCGCTTTGGCATAAAAGAGAGATAAGGGCAGATCAAGGTACAAAACACAGCAATGCACATTAACTCAAACGGCGATGATAGCAGAAAAAGTCCCTTTGGTGATGGTATGCTGAAACTTCGTCGCTTGAGACTCTTGATCAGGGAACTAAGCTCTGTTGTTTTGCGTGCACTTACAATTTTCCACCCCAAGTCTTCTAATATAGGCCACAATGTCTCATAGAAAGCATCTACAATCCTTTGTTTTTTCCTTCCGCCACCACACCCAGTCGTCACTTGGGCCTCGAGGGACTGTTTTCTCTTTAGACGACTTTCTTCGTTTGATTGAACTGGCTCTCCTTCGTTTAGTCTGGGCTCATTTTCATCGATATCTGCGGCGTGAATAATATCCGATGTCATGTTTTCACTTTCGTGACTTGTGGCGCTGGTACCTGTAAAAGGTATTATAGACGTCTGGATCGTGACACAAACATCGTCGATCATCTGGTAATGTGATATGGATTAGCAGTGAGAGCTTATCGTGACCTCTAGAGGTCGAGCTAGCTTCGACAGTGTCGGCGAGGAGTGATGAGGTGATTAATTGATAAAAAAGCGAGCCTTGAGCTGCCTTGAGTATATTATCCTTCTTTATCAAGTAGTTTGCGAGGTGTGATTATCGTCCCAGCGGAAGTATGCATGAATATTCGATTTTCTTCACATGTTGAATGTACCAGTTCCCTCGAGAGGTAACACCATCTCCTGACCACTACCATACTGTGATCATATCTGTCTATAGTACCTCATGTATGCTATGGTACCTGTTGTGGTATGTACCATACAACTATAATTTATTAACATCTGACAACAGCAAGACTCAACACACCTCGCTCCCAATACTGTGCCTGACAGGCAGATATTATTGGCTCAACAAAGAGTTGATGAAACATGATTGCTGCTGGCCGATATAAGATAATCTCTTGATCGGGCTCAGGTAGGCTTTCCCTATCCTTGTGAGCTCCCTATTGAGAATTAAAGCCGAGAGAACCTTTGTGTGTCTTATCAAAACACTATGGGAAAAGACATTAGAATATGATGTTCTCCATCTCCAATTGGCCATATCAGTGAACTAAAGTTGACTCGCCAGAATCGATCCGTCAAGGGTTGATGTAGCAAAGAATAAGGGTACTATGAAATTTGACTACAATTCTTGATGTCGTAGGCCGCTCAAACTTAGGAAAACACCTCTCTGATGCCAATGATCTGGAGCTGATCAAGAATACCTTCGGAAGAAAGAGTCACCCTCCCGATCCAGATTCTGGAGACGAAAATTTCAGGCGGTATGGAACTCTTTTGTCCGCTTGAAATACAGTTTAATTTCACATGTTTGTTGGCTTGGAAATAAATTAAATGATGGCTCAAGTAACATTCTGACGGATCTATTGCTTGGGATTGCCGAAGACCGAGCTCCTAACCCAGCTGTTAAGCAATCAGGCAATTGGGTAGTTGATCACTCGAGTCAATCCTACACAAAGTTCTCGAGCGTGTTGAGATATCCACCAGACTGAACTTTGAATGTACTAATTGGGTAGTAGATGCAAGTGGCTAGGGTCTGGAAACGGTTTTCGTTGGAAAGTCTGGTAAATTGAACTGTACTATTATATTTTTTGTATTGAATGTTGCAATATGAATCTAACAGTAATGATACAAAATTGCGTGCATACGTCTCATAAGATCCTCCTTTATGTAGTGAAAGGCGACACTCTTGGCTGCACAGTGATCAATACCCCATTTGACGTCTACACTGTAATTGGAATACCAATCATCTTTTGGATTCTTAGGAGGTCTGTAAGTAAGATGGTGGCCCGGCTGAATGTAGTGCGAAAATAAAGCAGTTTGGGTGAGTTGAGGCTTAGGAGTTTAATTCAATACTATTACTCGTTCGAACTTTAAATGGAAATATCATACCTGAAAGGGCATGTAACGCTCGCCACCAGCTTCGTCTTTCGTGTCGTAAGGAAGAACGTCCAACTGCAAAGGACATGATTAGTGAGCTCACTGATGGATCGCTTCAATCACAAAAGAAACAACATACCTTCCGTAAACAAGTGGCTACCATCACATCCTCTGAGAAAGTCTTGAGGTGTGGGAAACAGTTAGGGAATCCATCAACGACAAGTGTTTTTAATGCCGCTTTATTCAGAATGTTAACATGCAGGTGAGAGAATGCATACGAGGCAGAAAACGATTCGTCATTAAATATGCCGGAATAAAGAAACATTGGCGAGACAAGCACACACGCACCTTTGTTCATGGTATAACCACTGCCACCAGAGATGAACATTCGATCTCTATCGCCGCCTTCTGCAAACCTACGACCAAGGAAGAGTGGTGTTTGGGTATCCTCGGATCCGTCCGGTAAATACTGGCCCCCATTCGACGCCAGTTGAATCTCTTCGCTCTCTAGATATAATCTCAGGTTTTCCACAATAAGATATAGATCGTCTCCTCCAATGTGGAAAAAATCGTACTGCAACATGAACGTGGGAAAAGTGAGATCACATCGTGGATATGAGGTTATCAGCCTCTCGAAAGATGCTTACCTTTTCATAATAATTATCATAAATGTAGGACCACATAGACCTGACCTTCTGCCAGATGTTGTTGTATTCTTCCGGCCCTTCATGAGGAATCGCAACCGTGCCTAATGCAACGTCAGTTTTCGTGCTGGCTACCATGAATCCGTCGCATTTTTTACTTGATATTCATAGCAGAAATAAGGATGTGCGACGAGTTAAACACAAAAACGGTACAAACAGTCAAACAAACGACATACAAGGCAAGAGAGAAAACTCACCCCCAAGTCTCTTTGATCGCCGGGATTCTGTCGTGAAATTTCTCAATCGTATAAACTAGACAGAAAATCTTTGCTCTCTTCTTTTGCGATAGCTCATGTTCTGCTCTCTTCTCGGCAGCTTCGTGAGACGTCAGGTCCACAAATACTTTTTCCGTCAACATTATATAGTTGGGGTCTGGTTGAAAGCAATGAGCAAGAATGAAGCGAGAGAATAGAGTTTAGAGAAAATAAGCTGGCAGATTAAGAAAGTGAACAATGCGGCGGCTGGTCAAAAACAACAAACACACCTCCTTTTTTACACAACTTTTCCTTTTCACTATCATCCTTGAACTCAAATGCTGGTGGACTTTTGGCAAGAAATGTCTCATCATGAACATATCCGAAATTCCCCTTCTCATCCAGCGCGCCCTTGTGGGGATGCTCCACGTGCTGGCCCGAAACATCCACGTAAGCTAACTTAACCGGACTTGCCCTGGCAATGATAGCCATTCGTGCCGCATCAAGGGGCTTGGAGGGTAGAATTTTTTGGTCCCTCTTTTTGATTGCCACGCTGATTTCGGTATTTAAGGCCGGTGTTTCCGCTTCTTGCTCCCCATACTCATGAATCATCAAAGTCGGGACGACATGCTCTACAAACCATGAAAACGGACGACATTTCTTGCCAATTCCAGAAGGTAGACTTGTTGAGTGCCTTGTCTCCTCCGCTATTCTCACAAGCAAATTCCTCCTTCGCTTCGTTTCCTCCTCCAACGCTCGCGCAATCCTCGCCTTATCTTTCGGTACTCCGTGAGTGTCGCCTCCTTCGGCCTTAGTTGTCGATTCAATTGCAGCTTCTTTCGCAGCAATATCCAAAAATGCATCGGCGTACACATCATCGCCATGTCCCGACATCCAAGTGCTCACCATTCTCGCTATCAAAGGCCCTGACAGCTCCGCACGTTCCGTTAACGGCAACACCTGCGGATCAACGAGGACTCTAGCCGAAGTGGCGCCACCCAACACATCAATGCCATCAGCACACATCCATAAATTAAACGACATTTCGAGATCGGCACTGTAATGATTTATCAACTTGTCATCACTCGCTGGGAGAGAATTAAAAGTCTCTAGCCTCATGGCAGTAACTCCTCCCAATAGTAACGGTGTGGGATACGATTCTCCATTCCCCATGGCCATTTGTTGCGCAGTGGCCATATCTCGTATGGGATGGAACCCAAAACTAAACGACTGTACTTGACCAGGATGGAATTCATGGACCTGAAGATTTCCCTCGGTATCAGTGGAAGTAAAGTCCACGGCAAAGGATACGGCATTTGCAGGCTGCTGGTGCTCTTGTCGTTGTTGTTGCACCCCAGTCTCTTCATTCACATCGCCTTCATACCCCACAATCAAAGCATCCGTAACATCATCCAACCACGTCCTTTCTTTCTCGTCTTCCTCCCTAAACATTCCATCACACCTCAAAAACATGACAATCAAATCCTCCTCGGTCGATTTCAACCCGGCCTCTTCATGCTTCCTCGCCAAAACATTAATGAAATGCACACCCCTCTTTCGCGATCCGACCACTCCTCTCGTCTGATGATTGTACAATGTATAAATCTTTTCGGAATGGGCATGCACCTCCTTCTTCGACTCGTCTCCGTGACTCTCCTCCTCCCATTTCTCGTGATGATCGTGACTATGCACCCTTCTCCCATGACGATGCCTCGTTCTCCCCGCATCAATATCCGCTATTTTCGATTCGAAGGATCCCACCTTTCCCCTCCCGTCCATAACCACGGTGACGACGAAAATGCGATTGCGATCGGTGGATCGAAAGACGGATTCCACGGCCTTTTCCGCCGATTTTAGCACGACGTCATCGCGGGAAGAGGGATCTTTATCGTTGGCGGGAGGAACGACGATGACTACGGCCAGTCGCGGCTTGTTGGGCCCGTATCCGACAACGTCCGTTCTGTGGAGGAGGGATGACATTTCGTCTCTCAGGAATTTCGTTTTGGCCGAGAGATTGTGAGATATGCGCGAGGATGTCAGCGATCGAAGGTGATCAATGTCGGCGTGTAGATTGCCATGGTTTTTGGTTCCGACGGAGGAATTCGTGGGTGGTATGAGCAGCAGCAACAAGGGCCACAGGCACGCTACTGCCAGCAAGATTTGAGCTGTTCGCGCTTGATTGTTGACACCGACGCCTATCGTGCTTGGACCGTAGGGATCTCGACGTGATTCCACGAGAGAATCGGCGCTCATTTCCGAAACGAGGGACTCGGAGGAGGAGGCGGGGGGGCGGCGGATGGGAATGCCGGCGTGGGATTGAGTTCGTACTGTCTTCATTGTCAGGGGGACAAAAAGAGTTCACACCCTGTATTCACCAACAAGAAACAAATCAAGATTTTTTCAAAATCTTGATTGAATGGGAAACGAGATTTTTTCTTCACCACCCATTCATTCTTCTTCCCCTCCTCCGGTCAAAGAGATACATAACAATTCACCTTTGAAAAACACAGGTAATTAATTGATAATGCATGCACATGATTACCTAGTTCAACAAGGACATTTTAGGGTACCATAACCATCGAATATTTCATTCCAAATTCGACTGGGGCGCAGAAGTATACAGTGAAGTCACAGAAAAAGGAGGATGACATTACTTTTAATAATGATGCTATTAATATGTCCCTGCACT
>JALLPC010001631.1:0-12058 GCA_036940045.1 Stephanocyclus meneghinianus | reverse complement strand
TATACATCTGGTATATAGCAGTCATTTCTAATATACCAGGCGTATACTCCCATTTACCAATCGTAGTGGTGCCATTATATTCAGCCCAGGCTTTTTCTTCAACTTGATCACACTGTTGATGTCTCTCATTAACAGAATGACTTGATCAATAGTTATCTCTTTTGTTCAAAAATCTAGAACAAATCCTAACTCTTTAATGGTATAACCAAGAATGAGGTCATACATCAATGTAGTCCTTTTTTCTCATCATACTGCACAACATCTGGTGTCACCAGATACTCCTTGCTGTCTGAGTAATTGAAAAAATTACTCTGATTTACTCACTTTAGTGAGGAAACTCTCATTTGATGTGTGTGAAGAGGTTGACATCAGCCTAGTCACATAGGGGAAATGCATGAATGTTCCCTTTTCATGGAACAAAAAGTCACCATCAGATCAACTATTGAGTTGGATCTTGATGACAGTGTTATTTGGATAACTTCCAACAGGCTTTTCATACTTCTGTGGATATTGATTTTCAGCTGCTGAACAGCACCTTGCTTTTGTAACTACAGCAGTGACTCTCCCTTCTTTTTGACTTGTGAAGGAACTGATCCCATTATTGAGAAAGGCATCCAACATATCAGAGTCCAACAGCTTGGCAGTTGACTTGCTCTGTGAATTATCTTTGAGTTTTGATGCAAAGCCTTCTTTCTCTTGCTTTAGCATGGTATCATAAACAATTCGATTATTTAAAAATAAATGTTTTGATTTTTATTAAGATTTTTCAAATCTGTGGTGATTAAAACATCTAGATATGTTGATATTTATTTTATCACAGCATGAGTCATAGTTAAATTTGGACAGGGGTAAGCATTATTTTTTGTCTAACTTTACTCTTATTCTTCTTACATTCAGTCATGTATCCCCCCGTACAGCTACACCCTACTCCTCAGCACAAGTTGGAGCCATCACTGTCACTTTTGTGATGGCACTTATGCTTCTTCTGCTCACACTTGAGTTTCCTGTTGGACTTCTCAAGCTTTTCAATTTTTGTGGAAAGTTGCATATAGGCATACCTATTGCAATGAGATGTCTCTGGACCATGTGTAGGTCCATGTGCCTTTCTTCCAGAAAATTATTTATGGAGTACCTCCTGCTCATACTTGTGGCACTCATGTGTGTTGTGGGTTGTGTTTGCATCCCCATACTTTTCGCATAGTATTCAGTGATATGCAGTTGTGAGGCACTTCTTCAGGTTTTGTTCCTTGAATGAAACCATCTCCTTTTGGGAGGAGTCACCAGACTTTGGAGAAGTCTTGTGCCTTTCGTGATCCTTATTGGTTGAAAATGCCTTTTCAATCAGTTCAAGGGCTTCTAAGAGCTTCCAAGCATGTTGGTGTACTGATGCACTCCTGAGTTTTTACTGGTCTTGCAATTCCTAGGGACCATTAAGAGAATGTGACTGGCTATGCCTACATCATCAAATGGCTTTACCACAGTGGTGAGTTCGACTGCACAATTCAAGTATAACAGAGGGATGGCAATAGATCTAAGTAGCCATTCAGATGTTGAAGCCTGCTGATGAACTGAAACAGTTGAATCCTGTTAGGTTTCTTCAACCCCTTACTGATGTAGAAGCATTGAGTCTCTTCCACATCATTATGGAACAGGCTCAACAGATGGGAGTTGACACAATCTATGAATGAACCCAAGGACTGCTTGCACTTCTTGGGAAATTCTTTCCCGTACAGATCTGTCTACCATACACAGGCAATCTGTTCCCTCATGATCTCCTCAAAGGATGCCTAGCTTCTTCCATAAGAAGGCGGGAGTAGAGGCTAAATACCTTGTGGATCATAGACTTAACTGTTTTGCTTGCTTTTGTGGAGGCTTTCAAGTCCATCTCTCATGTCCTTTTCTCAGGTGAGGTCTCTTCTGATCCTGTATAATTATTTAAAGCCTCATCAACCTTAACAAACCTCTTGTTGCACTCCCTCTCTTCCACACAGGCCTTATCATATGCCATGCCTAGTCCTTTCTGCATGACAGCATCAAGTGCTGTTTGGACATGCATCAAAATTGCTCAGGAGTCCAGTGTGACCACATAGACATCCTCAGCTCTAATTTTCAAGGTAGAGTGAGCTTCCGAGTGTTGGCAGTATACTCTCCTGCTGATGTATCCTGAATTACATCTCTTTTGCTTGTGTATGGAATGGGTGGTTAGCTCCATCCTGGGTTCCTTTCACACTCTTGGCTTTTAAGTCCATCAGGGACTGCCTTAGATGTGTTCATCCTCCTCAAGGCATCTCTTGGGTGTACCACTGATTGGTACAAGTTGTTTATGCTTGCAATGTGGTGCACTTTGCAAACTGGCATGTTCATGGTGATCAAAGGGACTGCTGACAAATCGGATTGTAGGGAAAACGCATTTGTTTGTGGCTTTCATACAAGAAGGTCATGGAAACTGATAACTGTAGATAGCAACCTAAGCTGTTCCAAGATAAAACATAACATTATATTATTTTGCTTAAAATAGGGTATAATCTGTGGTTTTGATGATTTTGTGAGCTATTAGTTTAAAGGATTAAGATGAACAAATGAGGATGGAAGGCTATGGTATCCCTTTTATCTTGAAACAAAACAAATGGACTTTATGTAGTTTCTACACAGTCCTGGTATGTTTATAGCCTTCTCTTGAGGGTGTTCTGTACAGGGGCGCTTTCCTGTCACATCAGTTGAGTTGTCTGGATCTTTGTCCTTCTAATGGTCCCTTCTTACTTGGGAGCTTGGGATGATTCCTTACTTGGGAGCGCTGTATTATAGTTCCAAAGGGTATTAAATAAGGCAAATTCTTGGCCAATTTCATGTTTATAAAACTGATCTAAGCCTTTTTGACTTAATTTTCAATTATGCAGTAAATGGTAGATAAATATTGTGATGAAATCATTATGAGTTTACTTGATGTAAGTGAAGCACACAGTGAGGTCTGTGAACCACAATCCTTGTGTTTTTGTCAGATTGGCTGCAGGCTGGGGGGGTTACAAGACTGGACTCTTTCTTCAACTACCGACAATCTCTGTTCCACAAGATGTTTTCTGAGAAAAAAAAACATCTTTGGATAATTGTTTCTGAGGAATGTATTTGAGAGGTATTTGACTTTTGTATATTGTTTTCTAAGAAACTGTCTTATGACTGTGTACTTCCTTTGTCTTGTACAAAGTGAAGAGAACAGTGAGCAGATACTTGGCCTATATCAAAAACCATGAAAGAGTTCATGTAACCATTTAGGAAGTTATCTTGTCAATCACATGCATCAATATTCCGACCAAATAAAAGATTGAGAAAGGCCTGAGCTGTAAACAACAGCATGGCTAGGTGGTGCAGATTGACATGTTTGATTGTAAGTATAAAAAACTCAAGACACTTATCTCAGACTCCAAAACCAAACCAAGTTGTTACAGTTTCTTACAGCATTTGATGATCTGTTTGATGAGGTACTAGGTGATTGGAATACTGAGCCAGTCTCCTATAGACTAACAGAGGTGCAAAATCATACAATGACAACACACTATACCGGGATTCAAAAGTACATAAGGATGCCTCGATAAAGGAAATCCATCTGTTCATGTTCTGTGTCCTGAGGATCAAGTTTTCACCTTGCATCAATATGGGTATCACCATCATGCATAATACCCCAAATATAGGTTGCACCAACATCTTTCAGGGAAAAGTCTAGGAGTTTCTCACTTACTTTGATAATCTACTATGCATCACACAGGCTAGCTTGGATGACTGCCTATAAAGATCAGTGAGTCATTACCAGGCTGAAAGTGGGCTTGAAGGCAAATGCCCAAAAATTAAGATTCTGTGCCAGATACGATAGTAAAAACACATCTATCAAAGATACAGCTCATTCTCACACAAACACCACCAAAAAATTCAATATCATCTGTAGATTTCTTGACATATGATCCAATCTTATCAATATCTATGGAAAGATGCAGCAAAATGCTTGCCCCACTTACCTCACTGGTAGGAGAGTGCAGTCATGCTCAAGTCGCCAGAGCTTAGAAGTCTAAGAGAGCACAAGCACCTCAGCATTTATGATCAGGTACATTCAAAAGCATCCAATAACATGACAAAGTTGATTGCAAAGCATGTAGTCTAGGCCCATGGACCTATTGTGGTTACTCCAAGGATTTGAAATCTAATTAGATTTTTCTTCCAACCACATGGGGAGAGTAGCCTGTTTTGGAAGAAATCTCTCTGTACTACAAGAAATTACAGCATACCAATTTTGAGCTGCTGGCCATTGTTGAAACACCACAAAAATTTAAAGGTGTGTTATAGTAACAAAGGATGAAGGCCCTGCAGAGACCATAAAATGATTGGGTCTGTCAGTGGAGATGACAAACTCAAGAATAACAGCCTCAAATTTGTAAATCTCATAGGTATTCATGACACCGTTGTCAATGCAATCCCATGATTGGACTGCAACTCTATCAATAATGAAAAAAGAAGTGGATCTTCTTCATATAATTTTGATGAAATGAAACAATGTACTAGTAGGGGGTGCACACATAAAAAAACATTTGAGTCATGAGTGTCTGTCCATCACACCCATGCTCCTTTGGTATCTTTTGTAGCACAGTTGGCCTCAAAATGGTATTTTATATTTTTGGTCAGGATCGGTCAGTTTCCTGAAAATGGTCAGTGACAAATGGCTTATATAATATATTTAATCGAAGTTAGGGGGAACACATACAAGAAAGTATATGTGTTTTGAAATCGGATCTTACGAATATTAAACCAATTTTTTTTTCATGCCTGTATATATATAAATGGGTTATATAAATTGATATCCCTCACACATATGATATTGTAATTTTAGGAAGAATTCCATTTTTAAACGAATTCACGAAATTTGTTTCCAATATAATCTTATATATGGTTGTATATCAAGTATAAACTCTTTCAGAACGCAGCCCCATGTTCTACACAGCTAAACAATATTTGTTATGTACATAAAAAATATAATGAATCAGGCAAATTACTAGAAGGTGAAGGTTTATATACATAATTTTCTATTTTTTGGGGGCGCAACCATGGCAACCACTGAAAAGAAGACAAAGGCATTGCCAAACGACTGGTCTTTTGTTTTGGACCGCATCCGAGGTGAAGAAGAGGATGAGCATGGAAACTTTGCAAGAGATACCATGTTGTGCTTTGTGAAGCACGGGACGCTGGCCCTCACTTTTCATGCAAACTTCGACAGCGGAATCGTGTGCAGCAAGTGCTTCCAGTACATGAAGCCAGGAAGTTTCGCTCTTCACTGCGACAAGTGCGACAAGCAAGCCGTGCCTTCAACGAAGGAAATAAAAAAGTGGTCCGACTCTGACAAGAAATGGGCAAAGCTCAAGAGAGATAACCCTGATGCTTTTGGCTGCAAGACAGTTGTCAAGATAGCGCAGCGCGATGGACTCTCAGGGTACGTGGTCCACCCACGTTTGTATCTTGGGAAAACGTCCTCTACGTTGAAGCTCAAGGCCATCTGCATCACTGATGGCTGCACTCACTTGTGTGCACTAAACGCGCTACACAGGCATTTCAAGCAGGCGCACATGGATGCGACCTACAGGATCCGCGATGTAGACGTCGTTGAAGCACCCACAGTGAATGACGTGGAGGAGAGTGCAGATGAAGGCGAAGAAGATGAGGACGAGAGCATCGAGAACAACGACGTGGGGGGCGTGAACATGGAGGAAGGCAGCGGGGACATGGAAAAAGGATGTCATGATGTCGCAGACAACGCCGTAAGCGTGAACATGGACGTAGGCGGCGGGGACAATGAGGACCGCGAGGGGGGCAATGAAGGTGGTGAGGTCGCTGGCGACGCCGGGCGCGTGAACATGGAGGAAGGCGGGGGGGGGAATGAACTGGATGATGTCCCTGAGGACACATTGGATGAGATGGTCTCAGGTGTCGCGGAGAAAGAGGGGGGAACTAAGGACGGCAATTCCAAGGAGGAGTACGTGAAAGATACCAAGATGGGAGAAGATGTTGAAGAGGAAACTGGAAAAGAAGGTAAGGACACAACCAACATCGAAGTTGGAGAAGACGGCAAGAATGACCACGTTATACAAGACATGGATTGTGAACCTTTTGTGCCCAATGAAGGGCCATCTGATGATGACTCTTTTGCAGAACAAGAGCAGCAGGGAGGAAAACAGGTGACCGCAAAGAAACAACGCAAAATCAAAACACGACGCCACGCAGCAGTCAGGAAGAGCTCACGCACTCGCAGCACCACAAAACATTATTGATCGTTGACAACTAGTGTTTCGACGGATAGGGGTATGGTCTTTTAAGCTTACGTTATATACATAACTGTGTGATATTTATAATGAAATTTGCCTATCTTTTACTTAGCATTCACTTTCACGCGTACGCAATCGAATAATGTTATATATATCATAATATTATGTTTGTAACGTAATAATGGATTGGACTAACCTAATAGTTAGAGGGGTTGCGTTATATATATATCGATAAAATATATGTAACGTTATATATACATCGATAATATGTTTGTACATGTGTAACAGATACCATAAATATAAGCTGTGAGACAGTGCGTTATATATATATCAGGATGAAATTTCTCGTACACTCGTTTTTTTAGATGATGTGTCACCTATTTTTAGTACTTCTGAGTATATATCCCACATATAGACATGAGGACGTTTATTAGACTATTTTAATCATATATATAAGTAGGACCAGGTCCGCCTTCATACCTATCTTTCTTGCATTGAAACAATGACACCTATCGTTACACACACCAATAGGGAGGTGACAAAAACGGTCATGTGTGGACGTCTGTTAAATATATACCATAATAGCAAAAAAATTGACCGTTATGTACAAAACAAACGAATGACAAATCGCATTGGTCACATACATAAACGCTGACCATATTGACAAAAGCAAAAACAACCATGATACGATTCAACGAGGCGAGCGGAAAAAGGTTAGAACACAATTATACGCATCCATAACTTTTTTGTTTCTTTTGATTAAGGGATGTACCACTAATGACCGTTGTCCGTGGGATAAATTATCATCTACGCACAGGGAGGACTTTGTGGGAAATACAGGCGACCGAGATACTGAAAATGGGGGATATATTAGGACTGTTGTTAATCCCTACAAACGAAACGAACCACGCGAGAAAATGTCATACAATACTCCTTTGCTGTTTGTGAGGAATCCTTACAAAAAAACATCGTCGCAAAAAGATACGGACACAAAGCAACTGTCTACGATGACACATGGCTCGCGGGTGAGTACATATTATGAATTTCATTGATTTTAGTCCGCGCTATCAAGAACACAATCTCACCGCGAGACATCTCTTTGTTTTCATTTCTAGTTGATGACGGCAGAGAAGTCACATTGTGGAAACATGAAAGGGATACTTCCCGAGACGACCACGGTAATAAGAATTATTTTTATGTGGGATTTCCAATGTTTTACATTTGGACGTATATAAGTTTCGCCACTGTCTGTCTGATATACATGATACAAATTGTTTTTTTCTCTTTACAGGGACACGGATTCTGGGCAACACCTATGGAAGGAAGAATGGTAAGATTAATATGTACATGATTTAAATATAGACATTGTTTATGTCTATAACAGATTTCATCTATTATTTGCTTATAAACATTATGGTATTATGTATATACCAAAGACAAATAAGGCATGGACGGATCTCTCGGGTTTGAGGAAACCTTTGGAAGAGGTAAAGGTAAGATAACCTGAATTATAACGTATATCTTCAAAAAAGCGCCAACACACATCATGATGTTATATACATACATCAATGGCAACTTAAGGAGAGACAAGAAACCTCGTTCTTAAGGAAGCCTATAGAAGAAGAACGGGTGAGAGCACAATAATAATGAATGGATTATAATTTTTGGTTTATGTTTATAACATTTTTTGACTGTCATGCATTGCACACACACCATGATGATATATATATACCAACGATAAATATAGGATTTCACGGAAACATCATTCTTGAGGAGACCATTGGAAGAACGAAATGTGAGAGTTAAATTCAAGTTTGATAAAATGGTTTATGTGCATGAAAAATCTGACTGACATATGCACATATCTATATTTCAGCAACAACTTAAGGAAAACCAGGAAACTGCTTTCTTGAGGAGACCTTTGGAAGTAATACAGGTGAGAGTTCAATCAAAACAGATTTTTATTCAAAAACTATTCTCATCTTACACATGCATTATATTGTTATATATATATCAACGATCAATATATAACTTAAGGAAAACCTGGAAAGCTCGTTCTTGAGGAGACCATTGGAAGTAAGACAGGTGATAGTTCATTCAGAACGAATTTTTATTAAGAAACAATGTTCGTCTCTCACATGCATATACACATAACATTGATATATATATATATACAACCAATAAACAACTTAAGAATAACCTGGAAACCTCTTTCTTGACAAGACCTTTGGAAGTAATACAGGTGAGAGTTTAATCAAATTGAAGTTATATTAAAAAACTATTCAGATCTCACATATGAATATGCACATAACAATGTTATATATATAACAACGACCGATAAAGGAGAAGGCTATAGTGCCTAACAGGGACCCGCTGGATAACATAGTACCATTGGTCCTGCCAACACAATTGGACAGCGAGGATTCCAATAGCGAAAACGAGGAACATGAAAAATGTATTGAACATATCAATAGTGACCGGGACGTTACTAAATATGATGAGGACATAGGTGGTCCTGTCTGCATTCCTTCGGTAGAGAAAGAACAAATTTACGGAAGGGGCATCAAAATCAGTAAAGAAGAGGACATAAAGGTACGGAAAAGTGAAATTTTTTATCATGAAGAAGAATTGGAAGATAACACATATTATTTCTTTTTCTTTTTACAATGATATGAAAAAAATAAGGCAACAGGTACCGATAAAAGTGACTCGTGTGAAGACATTCAGGTAATACTAATGTTTCCTTTCTATTTTCTTAGATGCATTATTATTAACACGTGCGGCAACGCAACATGTTAACCTATTTTACTCAGAAACGGAAATTTGAATTGGGAATGAAAAAACTAAAAAAGGACGATGACAATTGGATTGAAAAGAGATGGCCAACTAGGATTTTCTATGGAGAGAAAGGACAACTCATGCATCCATACACCAGAAGTCAGACTCCGAACTTGAAGTTGATGAACTGTTATTACAGATGTAAATCGTATCGCACATTTGGATGTGACGCGAGATTAAAACTGCAGGAGATCCCTAATCAACCTGGAAAAGATGATTGGGTTTTGGTTGGAGAACACAGTGAGATGTGTAAGAGGAAAAATGGGATCAAACCAGCAAACTATACTTCCCCTGGAAAAACGTGCACAAAAGCAATTCTAAAGGATGTTACAGAGGACTTTAAGAACAGATTAGTGGAATTAGCATTGGAAAAAATATGGTTGGCACCAATGAAGATTTGGTGCATGGTGCGCGACGAAACAGTGGGCAGTGGAAATGAGGTTGCATTGACTTTCCCCAATTCGGAAGTGGTGAGTATATTTATATATTGAATTATTTTTTTGTGCTGCTTTATCCCTATTCTCTTCACTTATCATATGTTTATAAATCAAAAAGGTATGTACATGGTGAAATTATGTATATAACAGGTTTCTTTGAAATCTTTTCACACATTAGACACTTTTGAACGTTACCAGGTATGTATATGGACATGTTATGTATATAACACAGGGATTCTTTTCTGGATATAAGTGCATTAATCATCACTTACATGTGTGCTGTGATGGCAGGGATGTAATTTAGTAAGAAATACAAGGAGAGAAATGTATGGAGATGACAAATTTCGCGCGATTGAATTAAAATATGGTAATGGACCGAAAGCTGACAATTTCCTAATGTTTTCCCTTTATTGGTGTGACGAAGATGGTCCTCAACGGATTTTGGGATTTGCATTGCATTCACTCATCAAGCTGTTGAAATACAAAAGACTGTTTTTACATATTGATGCAACATTTGATGGAGCACCGAGAGGATTTCATCAGGTTGTTATTTTTTCAGTGATGGACCACGCAAGTTCATTGCACATACCGATTTTCTATTGCCCGATGACAAGAAAGTCAGAAGAGGCCTACAACCTACTATGGGGTCAAATAGTTTCAATTGTTGGTGAGTCCATTTTTTTGATAGATAACAATATGTATTATTACATTTGATCAAGACTCAAGAACTGAACTTTTTCTATTTTTTTGGATTATACTAAATGAAGGTCCAAAGGGATTGGACATCAGAGGTGTGATGCATGATTTTGAATGGGCACTAGTGAATTCAATTGACAGATGGTTTAATTGTGAGTACCATCTAGGTTGTTTTTTCCATTGGAAACAGGCCATTCGTCATAATATGATCGAGAGAGGGTTCGATAAAGATATGGTCAAGGTCATCCTTCCAATGTTTGATTTTTTGACTGTGATAGACAAGAAGAATATCCAGAAAGGAGTGGAGTATCTAAGACAAAAGGTGCTAAAAACTAAGGGCATTAAAAGATGTGATAAAAGGCTATTTGAGGAGTTCTTGGACACATACTTCATAAAAACTTGGTTGAAAAAGAGATTAATTGACATGTTTAACTACAACACTGGAGAGAGTGACAGTTGGAGACGAGAAATGTGAGATGTTTTGTGTTTTGACTGAAATGTGAATATTTTTGATAGACTATGGTGCAGTTGTGAACTTAACATACTGGTTTTATGATTTCGTTTCGGGGGTGGGGGGGGGGCGTTCATGAAAGACACCAACGAACAAACAATGTCATGGAACGATATAACAGAGAGTTTAATGGTTTATTTGATTCACCCAAACCGGGACTGTTTGTTTTCTGTGAAAGAGTGAGGGAAGAAGCTACACGTTGGGAGAGGTTGCACGAAGATGCGTTGAAAGGAAAGTTTACGCACAGGCAAAAACGAAGCGAAGTACACTGGCCAGAGATACCAACAGACTTCGATGAATGGTCCCCCCCAAGAAAGAAACGGGGTTTGGAAAATATATAATTTATGTTCAGGGGGAACATTTGTAAGTGATATTTTTTTATTTATGTTCACAACGTTGTTATGGATATAACAAATTGATGTTTTGCCATTACCGACTACAGAATTATCATGGAGGTGTATGTATCTGTTTTTATGGTAGAGGTAGGAACTTATTGAAATTTGTGTGCCCGATTTTTTGCTATGAAAATTTGATATATACATAATGTCTGTTTCTTATTTTTGGGTTCGTGGATAGTGTTGAGAGTGGTTATGGATATAACAAAGTGATGTTCTGGTGTTTTCGGAGATTGGAAAAAAAGATAATCAACTTGAAAGAAAACAGAGTGAGTGATATTTTTTGTTATTATGATAACAAGTTTGTTTATGGATATAACGAGTTGAAAATTTATTGTTATCAGCTGCAGGATAATCCGTGGTAATATATGTGACTTTATTTATGGTCTGAGGTATGCATTTTTGGTATTTATATGAATTTTCTGCTATACAAAGATTGGTATATACATAACGTCTGTTTTTTTTGTTATGAATTATTTTTTCAACATTGTTATGGATATAACGAAGCGATGTTTTATATTTTATCACACGCAGAATAGTCAGTGGTTGTGTATGTATATCTGTTTTTATGATGAGAGGTAAGTAAATTTTTGGTATTTCTATGCTTTTTTTGCATAGACAGTTTGGTATGTATATAACATCTGATTTTTCTACACATTTGGTGATAATAATCACTTTTTCACATGTTTTTTCCATCACGATCAAGTTTGTTTTGTTTGATTCAAGGTTTTTTCCACAATGTAGTTTTCCTGCATGTGGTTTTTTTCATCCAGAAATATAGATTTTGTGACAAGTGTAATTATATCTAGTAACATGGTTTTTCTCCCAAAGGGGTAGTATCTTGGCATCAATATATAATCTAAAATCTGATAAATTCACTGA
>JALLPC010001629.1:0-10864 GCA_036940045.1 Stephanocyclus meneghinianus | reverse complement strand
AGGGAAAGTGTTTGTCTGTTCCTTTTTGTAGGAAATAAAGGTCTCCATCTGACCCTGAGTCTAGAAGGACTTTTATTTTGTTACTGGGGCAACTCTCCAGCGGTAGTTTCTTCCTGCTGAATGTTTGACCTTCAGTTGCTGGTTCCATTATGGCAATTAGTCCTCACCCATTTCCTTCTGTTCCTTTGTTCTCTTTTTCATGTTTTTTGCCAATTTAGTGTACTGCACCTTTGTAGCCTCTAGCTCACAGCAGGCTGCCTCTAGTGCCATTGTGCCATTGGCTTTGTTGGTATCAAGACTGATCTGTTTGCATACATGCATGGTGGTATGGATGTGCAGAAAAAACTGTTCAGGAGTCTTGGATGCCCAACTTGCCACCTTGAGCTCATTCCCAGTGCTGGGGAGAATCAACTTTAAGTAAGCTGTCTTTTTGCTTTTCTAGGATCTTGCTCTGGAATGTAGCAAATAGGGGAATTCTTTTTGCCCATGCCACTCTCACACTCCACAATCTTGAGTCCTTTGCAAATCCACTTCTTGGAAGACATTTGATGGAGTGCTTCTCCTAGATTGGTGACGATAAATATTCTCTTGAAAGAGCTTTTTAGAGGCTTGATAAAAAATCATTGTCACAATGATGCTCAGTGATATCTGTACACTGTTGGGGAAAAAATTGATGCAACAGTCTGGCGGTNATCTGTAGGAGAGATAAAAAGTATGCGGTGGTGCAAGAAGGGAAAATTTGGAGTTGGATACCATACAATATTGACAATACCCAATTCTTAGGAAAAAGTAGTTGTAGATTAAAGAAGTGGAAGGTGGTTCCCTGATGATTGGAAATTAATTTTATAAGCTATAAAAATAATAAACTGAGGACTACAAACTGCTAGTCCTCATGTTTTATCATATAATTTACATGATAACTTGTTTTTCTACAGTAACTCGTTGTAGGTGGCTCATCTTGGTCTTACCAGAAGACTTGGTCTTTCTGGTGATTGTGGTCTTGTCAAGACCTCCTGGTCTTGCCAGTTGTCTTGGTCTTTGTCATGGGAGTACCATGATGTTCCTGTTACTTGGGACAATAGGTATCTAAAGGATACATTTGATTTGTAGGGTGTTCATGTGCCCCATTTGGGCATATTTGTGGCAAGAGTCCCTGAGAGCATCCTTGATGTTCTCATTGGTTGAAATTGCTAGCACGCTTTAAGAAGTGGCATGCTAGTTGGATTGTCTCAAAGAAGGGAGAGAAGCTTTCTTTGAACTGTGCAGACTGGAGGAAATTATCAAAAATAAAACAAATGAATGTGTACACTTACGAAGAAATGATAGATGCACACATTGCCTCACCATGAAAATCCTGTGTAAATAGACTTCAAAGGAAAAGGGGTGGAAGAGAGTGAGAGGTTTGATTGGAACAAGACATCCAAATTGATCATCCGGACTACATCCTGTTTTCAGATGAAGGTGTCAGACAAACCAGAAGAAGGATGAAAATGTTGGCAACAGAAAATACATACTGGATTATGATATCAGACCTCAAGTCATCTGCAGTGCTGCTGATCATAGGTTATATTCTGCTCTTACTTCAGGCATGGACAAAGCTGTCTGTTGTGTGCTTATTTTCCAGCACAAAGAGGAAGAAGTCCAGTGACATAGAAGACAGGAATCAAAATCACAGTTAAGAATTTTATGTGCAATGAAGAAGGGGAAATCAATTTGGAGTTGAATGTTGATGAGTATAAGTATTATCCAGAAAGACCAAAGCTTAAATACAGGAGAAAAGAGGTGGACTGTCTTACCTTTGCATCTGTGAGTGGTGGAATCACTGGCACCATTCTCATTACAATATTTGAGTACGTCAACAAACTTTAACTGTTTGACAGATATCTGGAGGGGGACAATCCAAATGCTGATTGTCGATGGTCATCAGAGCAGATTGGACCCAAAATTTGTTTCTTACATTAACAATGAGGACCATAAATGGATAGTCTGCCTTGGTATTCTATATGCTACTGCCTTGTGGCAAGTTATTGATGCATTGGGACAGAATGGAAAGTTCAAAATTGAGTGGACAAAATAAAAAGAGTGGATGGTGGGTTATAAGGGCATCAATATTGCTTACCTTACATAATTGGGCCATTAAATATCATTCCTCTCATCAACAGAATCTTCCACAAGTCTTTTGCAGTATCAATTCCAACCAAAAAGCTTTGTCCAATCAAGGATAGAACACACCAAACAGAAAGTTGGTATAGCACAAGGACCTGATTGATGATTCCATTGCACCTGAAAATGCATTCACCAATGCGACTTCCAGCAATTCTTCTTGCTAAAATCCCATTCTCTGCCCCCAGACAGACCCTACAATTTCCCATCCAGCACTCCCGGATAGTGACCACTGGTGGAACTGTACCAGATGACACCACACTGTCCAGCTGTCATCACAGCTGCAACTTCCTGTGGTCTATCCATCAGCCCCTCCAACAGTCTCTCTCTCTTGCCTACAGCTACCTCATGTAACTAGTCATAAATTAACTAATCACACTCGTTAGCTTAGTTCCACGGTCTCTTGGACTTCTAACAGTGATTAGTTAATCCTTTGCCGCATCCCCACCCGCAGGGACTTGCCCACTCATCGCCCACCTTTGTGCGATCATCTCCGTCTTGTCGTACCCCTTCTGCTACGACCACCACCTCAACATGGCCGCCGTCCAGAAACTGGAATACTCCGACGTCGCCGCCAACTTTGGCACACTTGCCCCCCTCATTGGACGACCTAATGTCCACTCCATCCGCCATCTTGAGAACCAATGCATCTCAAAAACGATGGCCATTGCCAACCCGGCGGCCCCCACCATGGGCTACGCCGGGATCTTCATGAACCGCGGTGAATACGCCATGTCCGCGCCGACTCCTTATGTTGATCCGCCGAATCCTGGCGCCACACCGAACTACAACGTTGTCGACAATGCCGGCCGCCTTCGTTTTCTCAATGACAACGACCGCGCCATCATCAAAGCACAGCACGCGGCCGACCTCATCGTGTGGTCCAACCACAAAATCGTCCACCGAGTCGTCAAAGAAGCCCTCGACCGTGCTGTTCCCGATGCCTACAAACCTTTGCTCGGCATTGGACAGCGTGGTTTTGGCAACCGCTCCGTCCGTGACATCTTCAACGATCTCTACGATCGATATGGCACCGTCACTCCCACCGACATCAAGAACCTCACCCTCCTTCTTTACAAAGAATGGAACCCCTCTACTCCAATCGAAGCCTTCCTCCTCAACATTGAGACACAGCAAGTCTTGGCCACAAAGGCAGGCCGTCCCTTCCACACATATCTCCTAATCGAAGCCGCCCTGTCTGTCATCAAAGACACTCGGCAATTCAAGGACGAACTTCGCGAATATACAAGGATACACCCCGATCCTACCCTCGTCCAATGGCATCAATTCAAACGCTTTTGGATTGAAAAGTACACCGAGTACGAGAGGGACAGGGCCACCATGCTGGATGCCGGCTACCACGGCGCCAGCAACACCGAGGATGACTCCAATAGCCTCGCCTCTCTCACCGAAGCTTTCACCTCTCTCCACAGCCACCGTACCCAACAAGACTTAGCCCTCCAGGCTCTCCTCACCGAAGTCTCCTCCCTCCGCCAACTCATCAATCACACACAAGCCACTTCTGTCCACTCCGTGCCACCTACTATCCAATTTCCTCCTGCACCACCCACCATCCCGACTTATCAACCCATCCCTCCAATGCCTACTTATCCTCCCATCTCTTACCCACCCCCACCGCAATCTCAAATCCACCATACGCCTGCCACTCCTGCCACCATGCCTCCTCCACCTCCAACCATGCCTATCACTACCCCGTACTTCACCACTCCGCAACCACCTCAACCCTACAATCCACAGCCATACACTGGCCGCAACCGCAACAATCGCAACAATGGAAGTCGAGGCAGAGGACGCAACAACACGCCGGCACAGGGCCCACGCAATAACCCGCCTCACCCCGTGAAACGATACAACAACTGGTGGTATTGTTTTTCCTGCGGGTTCGACACTCCACATGAAGGCACCTCGTGCACACGCCAGGCAACCGGACACCTTGCCCACCTGAGTCGGGAACAAAAAATAGCGGACATGCACCTCCCCATCGAACAACAACGATACCGCAACGCCTCCCATGCTGGGCACCACAAACGTATCCTCCCATCCCAAGCCGCCGCCAATGGGTACCCGCAATACCAATGCGACACTTGACTGGTCGGGGCGGCGGATAATAATTTTAACTATTTAAATCAAAGTTATCATTATACGCCGACCCCCACCTCATCCAATACACCTAGCCCACCTATTACTGATGATGATGACATTACAATCATCACCAGCAATTGTTCCTCCTGCCCACGTCAACCTTCTAGTACCGACACCATATCCACCAACCAATCCAACCCATCCACCAGCACTTTCTCCTGTGCCTCCCACGCAAACTCAATCAATATCACCCTGGGCACTGATGAGGCAATTGCTGACTCCGGGGCCACCGCACACTTCCTTCTTCCCAATGTCACCATCAGCAACAAACGCAAGGCAACACACCCACTCAATATCACCCTCCCTGATGGTGAAGTAATCCAATCCACCCATGTGGGTAATCTTAACCTCCCAGGCCTAGGTGATGCTGCAACCCTCGCACATGTTGTACCAGGTCTTGCACATTCTTCACTCCTCTCCATCAAACAACTTTGTGACAATGGCTGTCATGTCCTCTTCACCAAACAGGATTGTAAGGTCTACCGCAAGGCGGAGCTCATGCTTGTGGGCAAACGCCACCCTGCCACTGGACTCTGGGTCGTCCCAACCAACAATCACCCCATCTCCACTAAACCACCCTCCTCCTTTCCCTCCCATGCTGCCCATAATGCCTACCAAACCACATCCAAGGCTAAACTTATCCAGTTCCTCCACCAGTGTGCCTTCAGCCCACCACCATCAACTTGGATCAAAGCCATCAACAACAACCAATTTGCCACATGGCCTGGCCTCACTGCAGACGCCGTTCGACGGTACCTCCCTGACTCCACTGCCACGGCAAAAGGCCACATGAAGAAGACACCGGCCGGTGTTCGATCCACCCGGACTACACCTACCCCCACCATCCACAGGCCCCCATCAACCAGCCCACCCAGCCCTCCACCAAACTATGAAGATTTGTTCCCTCCCCAGGAACCTAATACCATCAACCACATCTTCTGCTGGGCAGCCCTGGCCGACCAAATCAACGGCACCACATACACCGATTTAACGGGACGGTTTCCTACCATGTCATTGGAAAACAAACAGTACATCTTTGTTGCCTACGACTACACCACCAATGCCATCATTGTCCGGGCCATTACTGACCGCGAATCCTCCACCATTGTCAAGGCATTTGAAGACATTTTCACCTACCTCACCGCAAAAGGTTTCCACCCACAATTCAATGTCCTCGACAATGAAGCTTCCCATGCCATCACCCAGTACCTCCGCCAAAAGAACATCAAATGGCAATTTGTACCTCCCAACAAGCACCGTGTCAATGCCGCAGAACGAGCCATCCAGACCTTCAAAAACCACCTCATTGCCGGGCTCTGCTCCACAGATCGTGATTTCCCTTCCCAACTGTGGGACAAGCTCCTCCCGCAAGCACAAGACTCCCTCAACATGCTTCGCACCTCCCGCATTGATCCTACAAAATCTGCGTATGAAATTTTGGAAGGCCCCCATGACTTCAACCGGAATCCATGGGCACCACCGGGTTGCCGAGCCATCCTCCACGAACCAGCAACCACACGGACATCCTGGGGCCCTCGAGGAACCGACGCCTGGTACATCGGCCCAGCCATGCACCACTATCGAAGCTATGAATTTTATGTCCCTGAAACTAGATCGTATCGCATCTCCGCATCAGCAAAATTCTTCCCCAGCTACTGTGACCTTCCCACAGAATCACCTCTCAAAGCCGCTGCACGCACCGCAGCCGAAATACTCATCGAGCTCCGCCGACAACATGACCCACAGGATCCAACCCAGCTATCCCGCCACCAACGGGCCATCAAAATCATCAATGACATCTACCAACTCAACTCCCAGCAAGCTCCGAGGGTGAATACCCAAACCGCACCACCTCCGAGGGTGGAACCCACCCTGTCCAGCAACCCTACAACACCACGCATCCTCCGCACCACCCCTCGTCTCCATACACGGGTAACACGGCGTAATACACCCAGCCTCACTACCGTCCCCACACTGCCTCGACGTTCACCATGCCTCAACCCCAACATACCCAATACGTCTGTAAAAACTGCTCCCACCCCACCATCACAACTCCCGTCCCCAAAACCGACGAGAAACACACCAGTGGCCCCACCTCAACCAGTCCAGCCACACCCTCCGACCCCTAGGGACAACGACCACCACATATCTTCCTCGCCTACTCCGACCTTCACCGACAAAGATGATGACAGTGTCATCATCCCCGTATCTTCCATACCAATGAACAAACATCCACCGGTCCACGTCCAAATCCCACACTTCATCTCCCAAGATGCCCTCCACGCTTTTGCCTGTCATGCTTCCACCACTTCCACTTCCAATCTCTTTCTCCCCAAATGGAGCCAACCAACTGCCATACCACATATCGAACATTTTGCTAACCCAGTCGTCCACCCCACTTCAGGAAAAACCATTAGTAAGTATGAAGAGCTCGCTAATGATCCCCTTCTCCGGGACACGTGGACAACCGCTTTCGGGAAAGAGCTCGGTGCCTTGGCCCAAGGAGACAACAAAACTGGCGCAGCTGGCACCAACACTATTTTCTTCTTGGACCACAAGGATATCCTAACCATCCCCTCTGACCGAACCATAACCTATGCTCGCGTTGTTGTTGACTACAGACCGCAAAAGGAAGACCCCAATCGAGTCCGCATCACCGTTGGTGGTAACCTCATCGATTACCCCGGTGAACTCACCATGCGCACCGCTGACTTGGTCACTTCCAAAATACTCTGGAACAGTATCATTAGCACCCCCAATGCCCGCTACCTCACCGCAGATCTCAAATTGTTCTACCTCACTGCACCACTCGACCGATACGAATACATGCGCATCCCTCTTAAGATCATCCCTACCCACATCATCGATCAGTATGATCTCCGAGCTAAAGCCAAAAACGGTTTTGTTTACATGGAGATCCGACGAGCAATGTATGGCCTCCCCCAGGCTGGTATTCTGGCCAACAAGCTCCTCAAGCAACGCCTCGCCAAATACGGCTACTACGAAGTAGCCCACACACCCGGCCTGTGGAAGCATCTCTCACGGCCTATCAGCTTTACACTTGTTGTTGATGACTTTGGTATTAAGTATGTTGGAAAAGAGCATGCAGACCATCTCCTCAACGCTCTCAAGCAACACTACACACTGGATATTGATTGGACGGGCTCTCTATATTGCGGCATTACCTTAAAATGGGACTACCACAACAAGACTGTCGACATATCAATGCCAGGGTACATCAAGAAGGTCCTCCAACGTTTTCGACACGAGTGCTCCAAACCACAAAACAGTCCACACCAGTGTGCCCCCCAGCACTACGGCAAATCGGCCCAACTTCCGCTTCCTCCTGATGACTCACTGCCTCTCAGCAAACCCGGTATCACTCGTATCCAACAAATTGTGGGCGCCATCCTCTACTATGCCCGCTGTGTCGATATCACCATCCTCATGACCCTCAGCACCATTGCCCACGAACAGGCCCATGCTACCGAGCGCACAAACCTTTCCATCACACAACTCCTCGACTACTGTGCCACTCACCCCAATGCCACCATTCGTTTTTGGGCCTCCGACATGGTCCTCAACATCCACAGTGACGCATCATATCTTAATGCGCCCTCCGCTCGCAGCCGGATTGGTGGTCATTTCTTCCTTGGATGGGCACCGCGTGACCACCTCCCCATCAAACTCAATGGCGCTATCCATGTCGTCTCCACCATCCTCAAGTTTGTTGCCGCGTCTGCCGCTGAGGCGGAACTTGGTGCCTTATTCGTCAACGCTAAAGAAGGCCGCATCCTGCGACTCATCCTCCATGAACTTGGCCACCCCCAACCAACCACTCCCATAAACTGCGACAACTCCACCGCCACCGGCATTGCCAACAACACTGTTAAACGCCAATGCTCCCGTTCCATGGAGATGCGTTATTTCTGGATTGCAGACCAAGTTGCCCGCAAACAGTTCAGTGTCCATTGGCACCCCGGCCTGGAAAACATGGGTGACTACTACACCAAGCATCACCCCGCGTCGCACCACCAACGGGTACGCCCCTACTACCTTTTTGAGCCAACAAGCCCATTGGAACTCCCACGAGCACCTACACCGGAAGAGCTGCAAGGGTGTGCTAAAATCCCATTCTCTGCCCCCAGACAGACCCTGCAATTTCCCATCCAGCACTCCCGGCTAGTGACCACTGGTGGAACTGTACCAGATGTCACCACACTGTCCAGCTGTCGTCACAGCTGCAACTTCCTGTGGTCTATCCATCAGCCCCTCCAGCAGTCTCTCTCTCTTGCCTGCAGCTACCTCATGTAACTAGTCATAAATCAACTAATCACACTCGTTAGCTTAGTTCCACGGTCTCTTGGACTTCTAACACTTCTGCAGAAAGCATGAGCCTAAATATTCATCAAGATTTGGCAGCAACTGTTCTTGATTAGATGATTGCTGGGCGAGCTATTACAGGGAAAAAATGCAGCAGATGAAAGAAAGAGAAAAGGTGATTTGATTCTATAAACACTCAAGGAAGCAAAGAAAATCACATAGGCGTGATGGCCAGCAATGTCATTCACTCCCTTCAAGATCCTAGATTATTGAAAGCATACAATGAAATGAGAAGGGATGGCAGTGAAAAGTTATTGAAGAATGCAAATGAAAGAAAGGCAAATATTGCAAAGAAGATCAATGAAGTCAAGAAGCTACATGAGAAATATGGGCATGAGAACACACACATATTTGCTAGGTTCAGCAAGGATAAATATTCAACTTACCTCCAATACAAGAAGCAGTCAAAAAAGACCCAGGGATGCCTATGTACTTACAGGAACAATGCGCTCACTATGTAGAGTGGATGACTTGTGCATCTCCTACAGCTTCTCCAACTCCAATTGATGATTCTCCAACTGCACTTGATGATGAGGGTGAGGATGGACTCCCACATGGAGAGACAGAGGAAGAACCAGAGGGTGAGAATGTTATTGATTGCATAGTAGGATTAATGTAATTTGCAATTCAGGCAGGGAGTGGAGACAGGATACAATTCAGATACATGCTTTGTAGAAACATCAATAAAATACATCACCAATTTTCAAGAATAAGAGAGCTGCAAGTGTAAAAATCAGAGCATAAGTAAGGTTCATGATATGGATAAAATCCGAGCACATTGGCATGCAGTCATGCAGTCATGGAAATGATGCCTGATACAAGAGGACCAACACCCCATTAAAAATTCAATCCAACACTACATGCACACAGCAAAGGGAGCAGGGCAACAATGAGTGAGTGGTGGTGATTTCTAACCTCCAAACAGAGAGACATGAGTGTAAAATCAGAGCATCAGTGAGGTTTGTAATACAGACACAATCAGAGAACATTGTCATACAAAAGACACCCACAACATTAAGCATAAACAACCAGGCTTCATGATGTAAGAATGATGGACAACAATTAGGTGCAACAGTTGCAAACTGACAAACAGAGAGCCCAGATGTGAATGGGATGGAAATCTGCTCTGGTAGCAGCTAAGTTGCAGATTACTGTCAAGTTACTTAGTAGTTACTGCTTACTGAGTAAATTACTGTTGCTTAGTCAGTGTCAGTGGTTACTGACCCCTTCAATAGTACTGTTTTTGGAAAGTAATTAAGACAAGAGTTTGCAAAGTTAGATTCAGTAAAATTTTTATACGTTGGACAGTAATGGGTGGATTTAGAAAAAGTAACCTTTGCAGACCCTTTTATCAAAACATATTCATGAATGTTGGTGAAGGTTCTGTTGGGTGAAAAAACAAACCAGCAGCTCTACTAGATAATAACTAGCAAAAAATAACAATATGGACTGGTGCTGTGGGGCTGAATGGGTTGTTGCCAAATTGGTTTAATGAGGTTAGCAAACTACAAACATGAATTGGTGACAAAAAACAGCTATCATGAATTTATCATGTAAATGTGCATGATTAATATTTTTGTAGTATGTTTTCTACAGGTGTCTTGCAGTAGGCTGATTCAACCTGTAGAAGTCTACATGAATTGGTACAAGATGTGGTACCCAAAAAAGATATATTCTGCAGGGAACATATCTTATTCAACAGATGCATCATTTTTTGAATGGTCTGTCTGTGGTCCATTTTAGGTTGATCTGTCCATCATCCATTGGTCTGGCGGTCATCCATCATCCAGCGGACACATTCCATGTGGAAGCTGTTTGCCTGTTCCTGTCATGTTTTTGTGTTCCTCGTACACATGCTAGTTCTCATAATTGTCTGCACAATTGTATGAGTCATATGTATGATTGTACGCACAATCTTTTTGGTAGGTCCAGGGTTTGAACCCCTGACCCCACAGTACAACCTTTTTGTGGGTCCAGGGTTTGATTCCCTGGCCCTGATGCCAGTTTTAGGCCCGTGGTATCGTTGGCCTATATCACTTGCCCCCACAAATGGAGCAACATGTGGCACCACAAACATAAAACTCTTAATAGAGGAAAAAAATGTCTGCATGACTGGTGATCCTTGCTGTATGGGGAAGTAGAAAGGTATCTACTT
>JALLPC010001626.1:0-14046 GCA_036940045.1 Stephanocyclus meneghinianus | reverse complement strand
TCAATCTGAATGTCAAGAATTATCCTACATCATCATGCAATATTGGCATAGTCCTCTCTCAGTTCAGTGGTATTCTTGTCACATTCCTCATCTCAATTTCATAGACAACTTATGCTACACAGCCTTGAGCCATCATAGAATATCATTGAGACCATCCAAATCTTTTAAATTGTGAAAATTTGGTAAAATGATTCCCAGGATGTGAAGTCATGAACCTGAGATTGTGAGTATTCAGAGTTGTATCATCTCTGAGACCACCTNCTTTGGTTGTTTTGACTTGTACTTCAACAAGGTGACCTTCCAAGTAGCCTCAAGTTGAGTGACAAGGAGATGCCCAAAATCATGAGAAAAGGCAAACCTGGTTCCATTTGAGATAAAATTAAATAGGCCATTGTGGCACTGATGACATGTCCTGAACTGGCTGCTCTGAGACCCAACAGCATGATGAACAAAAATTTTGTAATTTCATCATTTGCATCATGAGGATTTCTTTTCCCAAGCAAAATGTCAATACATTTTTTAACAACCATCTTACAACAGCATGAAGTATTCACTGCACCCTTTCACTGTCTTTTTTAGCAGACTTAGATTGGTATACAGTTGAATAGTAAACTTGTGATTTATCTCCAATCTGCACTTTCGTATTACAGTTAACAACATCTGAGCATGCTATGTTGTAGGTATTGATGTACTTGGAACCTGTTTCATGTTTGGGGATAAGTAACCAGGGGGACAACTAACCAACTTCTGGGTCACTCAAGCAATTCCATGGAACCAAGACTTAAAGATCCAAGTCTTCAGGATCTATTTTTCTAGATGCATTGGAGCAAAATAGGAACAGGAATCTGCATTTGCATCCTTTTTAACATGTTACATTGAATGATGTTCAAACCTGTGGATAAGTATTATGCTGTGGACATCCTCATCACCCCAAAATGTGTCAGCAATAAATGTAGGAAGTTGGTTGCTTTTAGTCAGAAAGTATTAAGAATATGAATAAGCTGCAACATCAAACTTTTCATTTGAAACTGTTTTCAGGTGCAAAGTTATTAGATACTGTGATGCAGGATCAAACTTTCCAAATCATTTGAAATGTCACATAAGAATACTTGTGTTAGTGCTGTGATGAAGTGAATGCATCAAACTGAAGAATTTTTGTTGCCTAATATCAACCAAGTCTTTAGAAATTCTCTTGACAAGTGTAACATCTTATCATTTTTCTATTGTCATTGTAACACAAAGATTCATTGTTAGAATCATGAAAGATTTGCAAGTCTTTGTCTTCAAAATCAATGTTGAAATCATAACATGTGATTCCATTGGAATTCTGGCTAGTGGACCAGAATTACAAGTTTTGCATCACATGCATTTGTTGTTGGGTGTTTTTAGATGCATCAGTATTCAGGTCAATAGCCTGAATTCCATTGTCATTATAGCGCTTCAGGTTTGCACACATAGTCTCTAGCAATATGCATTACATTCATGGCAATCCTGGCTATTGACCAGAATACCAATGTTGGTCATTACACTCCAGTGTTTGTATTTGAATCTACTTTACATTGTCAAAACTCTTCACAATTGTGAGAAAAATTCAATTGTTTTGAGTATGTTGCATTCATGACTTCATCCACATAACAATAAATTGCCTCCCTGGCTTCATTTCAGGCAAAGAATCAGAGTTCCATAAATCTTCATGTCTTTGTGACAATAAATTGTCAATCCAAACTTGCCCATTTGAATGAAGAGTTCTTTGTCCTTTGTCTTATGAGCCAATGCAAACACAAACACTCTCCCAAAAGTGCCCTTTCCCTTTGGTTGTTTTTGTTTTTGGATCCCGTTGCAATATATAATTGACGAAAATCATGATCACTTGTTGATACTCCAAAGAAGAGGCTGCAGGATAAGTGCAAATGTGTTTCTGGAAGTCACTGTTGATTTTACATTCTTCATAATTACGTACATGTGGAATTTGATGTGGACAGAGATAAAATCTGATTGAGTTTCAATAACCATCAGAAACAGACATTATCCTTACATTCCTTTTTGGTGGGATCAGCATACAATCTAACTTGAAAGCTGCATTTGTCAGGCATTATTGTTATACATAAACTGTTTCAACCAAAATGATCCATCATTGTTAATTGACACATCCTTGCTTCTTTTGATGCCTCAGCTGTATGACCAAGAGATATGAATTTGTAGTGATTGCCTTAACTATATGTTCTATGTTGTTGTTTGTTTGGTTTTCAGGATTGGATGGGGAAGTGGCAAAGTTTTTCAAAGTATGTTGACTGAGCATTTTTCTGAAATCATCCCCAGAGTGTTGATTCCTGCAGGTCATAATGCCTGTCTTGAATGAAATTTGACATGAAAATAATTGTGAAGGACCAACACTACATCTGCCATCATAAACGGAGGCATTGCCAATCACAAATACCCCTGAATACATGGTTTAAATGATACTGCCATGGCATGCTTTGCCTTCCAATTGCCACTGCCATAAGGGAATGCAAGTCGTAATACTTCTTCCACTGGAAGTTTGTGTTTGTTGGCAAAGTTATCTCCCCAACCAAAAATAGATGGTGCAGATCTGTTCACTAAAGCACATACAAATTTATGAGGAGACTCAAAACCAATAACTCTTTGTTGGGATCTTGAGCACTTAAAAAAAGTAATGTGTATCACCAAATGATGTTTCTAGTGAGGGATCAATATCTTTTGTGGTGTCAAAAGTTCTTTGATCTTGGGTGGTTGTTGGCATAAGTGTTTGAACATCATTTGGAATAGGGCTATCCTTGATCTCCTGGCACACACTATTGCTAACAAACCATGTGTGTAATCCCTGAACAACTCCATTTCTACAGTTGTTTTAGCTACAATTGCTTCTTTCTGTTTTGGGGTTGTCTTTCCACAGATCATCACAAAAAAAATTAACATTGTGTTCATTGAGATAATTTATTTCACCAGTTACACAATGTTGATCATTTTCAAAGAAGTGGCCATGTCCTTGGACGCATTTTTGAGGCCCTCCAAAATGTTGGAACACATAACCAAATGGTCTCACAGGTGCAACTAGAGCTTTCATAACATCATTTATATCTTTCATCACATCAATCCTTCTTGATTAACCTTCTCACAATTGAGATGAATAGGGTATTTGGGTAAGGAAAGAACCTATTGCAAAACCAATTGCTATAGAAAACTTGGGGGTTTCTTAGATTGTGATGGTGTCATTGCATCTTTACATTGCATGAAAACTGAATAGTAACCAGGGCTAAATATCTGTGAATGTGGGAACTCAACATTCCTGGAAAACCTGGAACTATGTATTATGCAATAAGGACTTTATAAAGTGGTGCACCTTAACATTCTTCATCACACATTACCTTCAACCAATATCTGTGTTGCTTAATGTCTGACATCTGCATGCTGGGTATTTTGGAGTGACTCCCCATTATGAAACAGTCACAAACCAAACACACCAATGATTGTGCATGGTATTCATTTGATTGGTGGTATAAATATCTGTGATGTGGAGTGTTTTTATCACCACCAGCTTGATCTTGTGGATTATTTGTCAAAAAGTAATTTGACCTGTTCTTATTTGAGAATGTTTACATGCACAGTGACTTTTGCATGCTACTTCTTTGCTTTTCTGATTTCACATTGCTTCATTACAATGAGCACATTGTTCAAACCACCTAATCCTGTCATTCTC
Organism: Stephanocyclus meneghinianus; assembly: GCA_036940045.1. Lineage (NCBI taxonomy): Eukaryota > Bacillariophyta > Thalassiosirophyceae > Thalassiosirales > Thalassiosiraceae > Stephanocyclus > Stephanocyclus meneghinianus. Next base: position 10,328 of record JALLPC010001626.1, on the reverse strand, counting down.
CCCTGCTTCATCTATCTTGTCACAAGTTAACTTTACTTTTTAGTTGAGGGCATCACTATTTCTTTGTCTTTGATCATCAGAAGTCAAAAACCATGTAGTAATGGTTGGTGTATCTCCAGCAACAAAAAGAGGTTTCATCCAAAGAAATTATTTGGAGAAGACATTTAATGTAGGTTCCAAGATTGGCAACATGTCACCCTCCTAAAAGGATATATTGTAAAAATGGAGAAATGACAAAAAGAAATCAGGATCCTGGCCAGACAGACTGTTATGGATAGATATGACATGGTTCACATCATGTAAAGAAGTAGTCTGTCAGTAAGATGAGTAATTTTAATTTCCATACATTAATCCAAAAAGCATCAACAATGTCCTCAACAGTCAATCAATATATGTCTGTTTTTGCACTTCTCCCCAAATTGGAACTCTATAGCACGGCATTCTAGCATACTCAAAACATGCACAAATCTCCTTATCCTCAAGATCATCAAATATTATATGTCTTCTCATCAAAACCAGCTTGATATCAGATTCATCATGAACCTAAAAAGGGAAACACTCCAGTTGCACTGAACTAGCATGGTAAAAATGCATTATTCAACACCTCAGTAATACAATGCTCAGAAAAAATGTAGTTTCCATTCCCTTTGCTCTTGACAAGAAATAACAAATTCTCCTGCATGCTTCATATCCAAGAAGTCAAGAAGCATTTTCCCCAGCCAACTTCATTTAGTTTGATTTGCCAAAAACCCTTTGCAAAACATCTTCAAACACAAAACAAACCTGATCTGAAATGCTAACTTCATCATCATCTGTGAACAAAGGTAATGGAAGCAACACCATCTACTACCTGTCTTACCCTTTTTAAATATGTCAATACCATGTTCAACAGCACGGATAGAAAAATCCGTAATTTTATCAATTGAATACATGTCAATATCTGTCTATTCTAGCATAAACAAAGGAGTCTTTTTCATCTCTACCAAACATGAAATGATGAAATCAGACTACATGTACCAGATGCCCTCATGGAAATTAGTCATCACTGCATAGACATTTTTGTGTTCGTTACATGTGAGACAGAACAGATTGGAAACCAAAACCTGAATGTTTCGTTACATGTGTGACAGAACAGATTGGAAACCAAAACCTGAATGCATTTCTTTGCATGATTCAAAGAAGTGTATTTCCTTGTGTTGGAAATGACATCTTTGTAAACACTCATGTTCATTGGATCAACATCATCTTTACAAGGATTCTCATTATCAATGACTTCAAATTGTTTGAAATTCTTGACTTCCTCTTCCTTGATCACTACATCACTATTGACTAGAGGGACACTTGCAGGTGTGGCATTCTTTGCTGCTTATTTAGCTTGAACATTACAAGCTAGTGGCTGCCTCCCTACGGGTGTTTCCATCACCAATGCCTTCTTTGCTGTCAAGGAAGCCTTTGGTTTGATAGCAGGTACTTCATCTGCATTCACGTAGAGACTCTTCTTAGTATTGTCCAATAGATGGTTCACCAAATAAAAAATTCTTTTGTGACCTCATGAACTCTGTTGAACTTCTTCAGGTGGGTAAAAACATCTCCATCTAACATTCCTTGCTTGTAACAGCAAAATCAAAAAACACCATTACAGCATCTTCAATCTCAAGGTAAAGCATCAGTTGGTACACAAAATTGTTGTAACTCATGGAACAAAATTTTGAAGGTGATTTCTTGGGGAATGCAGTTTTCACTGCATTGCATCCATAACAGAATGGTAGTTGAGCCAACCTTCATATCTCTTAATAAATTTATCCTTGAATCCTTCAAACTCTGCAGCCTCCAAATCCTTGAAATTGATCTTTGTCAAGCTCATCAAGCCTGGAGAACCAACAGTGGACCTTGACACAGACAATTCCATGGTGGAGACAGTGGAAATTTTCATGTCAATGGCAAATTGTTGTTTCACTGGAATTGAAATGGGGGTTGAAACCACATCATCGGGAGATGACTTCCTGAATGGTCACATCTTGCTTGCACATCACATGAAGCCCTTTTCAATGGCATCTAAGAAAACCAATATATCAGAAAGGAATTAGAAATTAATACAAGTGGTCATAATCCTGGTCAATGACCAGAATCATGACAAAGATGACAATAAAGTCACTAAGATCACAAAACACTTTCAACATTGTAATTCCAGTCAATGGCCAGAATTATGACAGAAATGTATAATAATTATCAAAATGCAACAAGAACAGCAATCCCCTGTGTCATCTAAATTTCTCGAAGTCCATCTAGTTTAGATTGCACCATTGCACTTTACTATCACAATCTAATTGAACAGCAATGAAATAGATCAGTAACCATCAAAAATCAAACAAAGTCAAATGAAACAAAAAAGAACCATGACACCAGCAACATCTTACCTCAGGGATGTTTTGCTGTTCACTATGGATGGATCAATGAAGTTGGCAATGAAATAATTCATTGTTGATGATGCATCAAAATCGGTGATGTATGCTTGTTTGACTTAAAAAGAAACTGAATAGAAATACGAGCAAGTTATCACTGAAATTGATGCACTGACACCAAGTGCATTCAAGCTTGAGTCCCTACTGGAGAGACATGCCATTGCAAATAAGTGTTAACTTATTATGCCACTTGCTACATGTATCTTGCTAGTTGATGGGCATACACATTTGTAAATTGTTAGGCAGTTGTCAGAAAATGTGTGCATGTTTAAAATGTTTCTGGGAATGGCATCACCTTCTGTTGTTGTGATGCCATCACAAACTGGACACAAAGGGACCTTACTTTTTGTTTATGTGATGCATCTCACTTTTATCTTATTGCAATGTTTACATAAAAGATGGTTCTCATTTGATTGAGTCATGGAACCAGTTCTGATGCAGAAAACAACCATCTGGTTCCCGGTTTGGTGACTTTTGAAAAACTGGTGCATCTATTTGTACAAGAATGGCCTACATTCCCGAACAGCAATCATGCACAAGAACAGTTTCTTTCTTATTCCATAATTTATACCAAGTTCAAATTCAACCAAGATAAACCAATCATGCATGAATGAAATGCCCCCATTCCTGCTCAGCATTATGCAGCTGTTTGAAGAAAGAAATCTTGAGTATTGCCCTTTTTTCTCTTTGTTGTGGGATCTTATTGTACCTTTGTTGACATCTCATTCTTTACTGCATCATGAGTGTGGATTGCATTTAATGAATCAAGAAGCAGCCTCTGGGCTCATAAAATGCAGAAACAGCACATATCACAATACATAAGTGAACACACAATGAACAGAGGCCAGAAACAGATGACATTGCCATTCCTGCTGTGTCCAACAGCACCAATGACAATGCTGTACACAATGCACCTATCGCAACAATCATAAACAAATATGAATCAGAAATAATCAAGAGTAAGTAGCGCTTTTGCAACTATTCCATTTATCTCAAAACTTAACATCTCTCCAATGTGACCATACCCCAAGGCACTGTTAGCTAAGCAGGACATGCCATTGTTGCAGCTCTCTTGACCAAGGGCCTTGACAAACATGATCAAGAAAATTCCAATTGAAAGCATATGTGATTTTTTATTTTTAAGTTGAAAATTTTTGCAGCAATATTGTCATTATTGCATGCTTGTTTGATATTATAATCTTACAGACATCATGGCATTTCTTGATGTGTGTACTTTTGGTGTTCTTCATTGGTATTCTCATCATTGACCAGAATTAGATATGATTTATGCATTGTATCATGGAATTGTTGTCTATCACAACATCATTTGGATGTTTGTCCATCATTACTCCGGCCAATGACCTGAGTTGTAACAACTGAATACAAACGTTTTGTTCAGTTTTCTTATCATGCAACTCAATGTTTTCTCTACTATTGGACTATTTTCTTCTTTAGATGGCAAAGAAGCTCCTTTAGACAACATGTTCGTTGAGAAACTGAATGACATGCATGAACAGGACTTGGATGAAGTAACTCTTAAGGCAGAGGCTGCCTTTGTTGACATCTAATGACAAATGTTGACAAAAGCTACCAAAGCGGTGACTCCCAAATGTTCTCTGCAATTGCAGACAAAGGGCATACTTGTGTCTGACAACAGCAAGTAGCAAAACAACTTCCTGGGTTTTGGGGCATGTCAATCTATCTTATTTGTCCTCTTTCCTGCTTAGAATCAGAAATAGAACCTCCTCCAAAAAGGTAGAAGGGGAATGCAAGACTCCTAAGTCACCAATGCAGCTGTTGCCAAAGAGAGGCCTCCTCAAAAAAACCACCATCCAAGAAGGCAACTCCCTCTAAAGATGGGTCTGATTCAATCAATGAACCCATCAAAGATGACAGTAACCCTCAAAACAAAGAAAGATGCTCCTATCTCAAACGTACAAAGAATGATGACATTGAGAGTGCAGAAGACCTTGGTTCAAAGAAGGATACTGTTGTCACTGACAACAGTGACACTTCTGTTGTTACCAGACATAACCTCAGTCCAGCTCACACTGACTATAAGCCTGAGGCTTTTTCCCAATCACATACCATCACTTCCATTGAGCAGATTCCTCAACCTACTTTTACAATGGGACACTCCAATGCAGCATGTCTTCTTGATACTACATCCAATTGGAAAGACTTGAGTTTCATAACAGTGATTGGCCCGTTGTCTGTCATTTCTATGCTTCCAATGAAGATAATCTTGACTATGTTCCTCAAGTTCTTCTTGTTAACTGTTATTGGAACATTTCTTTCAACAGTTCAGTCATCAGTGAGATAGTGTTCATCTACTCAAAGTCCACTGCTATATGTCTGGAAGATAGCAACATATGTCAAATGTTGATTCTGATATGAAGACATTCTTGGCATACAAAGACTGCTCTAAGGACCACACTCAGCTTGTTCCACTTGTTCAGACTTTGGAAGATGAACCATGCCTCATTTCTACATGGCCATATGCTTTTCAAGGGGACTGGGGTCTCTTTTTTTGAGAAGTGAGAAACGGCTTCGAGAGAAAATTCTTTTTTCAGATGAAGGCAAGATGAAATGGGTGAAAGACTGTAGTTAAGAAGATACACGCCAATACCTCATTACTTCATTCACTGGCATCAGTTTGCGTGGAGAAAAATCATCCAGAATGGCAAACTACTCACTACTTACAATAGTTGGATCTTCTATCATTTGCTTCATTGTTATTGCCAATCCCGTTTTTGTCTCAACAATGCTGAGGGAAAGCATTGTTCATTGGTTTATTATTCTTTTGCTATAGGCTACTGCATTGACCCCACCACAAGATCAATTTAAGCAAACTCTCCTCTTACCTATTTTAATTTTGCACAAAATGGTATACTTACCAGGATAAAGATGATTGAACAATCAATAAAGTATTCTAGGATGAGTTAAAAATGTGCTGGATGGATCTGTCAAGTGTAAAGCTATCCAGAAGTGTTCAATCATCAAGGTCTATTACAATACTTCACCAACACATGATGCTCCTTCAATCAAAGTCATGTCTGCACTTATCACACTCAGCAAGCAAGTCTCTGATAGTAAACTGGTTTCCAATCAGCCACATCTCATGAATCTATGTGCTCAATCATGAAATCATTGGCAAAGAACATAGATTCTTCATTGATTTTTCATACTCCAAACATGGATATGCTCCCATGTGATTTGACATTGTATCTATCAACAAGATCAGTAGAAAAATTGATCTTGAACTCCATCCCGGGTAGCTCATCAGAGTCATAATTGATGCAGTACTTCAAGGAATTAGATGAAGTTGCCATCCAAGAGTTTATCAAGCATCCCTCATGAGTGCAATGTGAAGCATCTTTCCTGAATTTCCTCACATTCTCCTCTCATGAAGACCAAACTAATCAACTAAATGCACACAAAGGAACTGACACTTCTTCCAAGATTAATCTTCTTACTATGTTCCATCTCAGCAGAATGTATTTTGTCATCAAAGTCTTCAACTATCTCTATGCAGCATTCAAGAATGTCAGTCTTTATGAGGCAAATTCTCCACAAGCCAAATCTCTCCTCAATTACAATCCTTGATATTACATAAATACAAAGATCTCAATGCAAACTCACCTCATTCATGGAGCTAGACCAGTGTGGTACAATGATATCATTCCATCAAAAACTCTATGCATCAACTTCCAAGAATCTCATATCATTAGAGCAACTGTATTTATTGCTAATTTGATCAACTCTGCTTTCGATCATCCCAATGAACATCAAGATAGTCCAATGTCAACTACCACTTCCGATTGAGAAAAAACACAATCAAAAACTGATTCCCCAAAGAAAAAGAAATCTGCTGATAACATCCTCCAACAGTTCAAGGCTCACTCAAATTCCCTTGCAGGGGCATTAAGCTCTATGAATGATTCACTCAACTTATCCATGCACATTTACTACAACTTGACGAAGTATCTTATGGTCATCAATAAATTGTCTTCTTCATAACTTATATTTCCGGCCACTGGCCCAAATTAAAAATGTGAAGCGCTCTTTAGTTTGTGTCTGTCAACTTGTTATTCCGGTCACTTTCCAGAACACTTATTACTAACGTTGATTATTTTCTTTTTCCAATAATTCTAGATCTTTCTCAAAAATGTATATCATCACCTGCACAACACCAAATACAAAAAAACAAGCAAGGCCAAAACAAAGAAGATTGATCTGAAACTTCAATGCATCATGACTTCATCTCTGCAACATTTACTATGACTTCCTAGACATCTTTTGAAATTTTGGACTCAAACCCTACCTCACCAAAAATGCAGATAACATTTGACTGCAACTTCCTCAACTTCTTCTAGTCTGGTGTTACAAAACAGCTTCTTCTAAAATTGACATTGGCAATGTTTCCCCAACATTCTAACTTCTCACAAAGTCAGTGAGGGGGTAAAACTTTACATGCAGTTCATGCTGCAAATGTACTATATCAAATGGGCCTTTGCATTTCTCCTCTATTACTGGCTAGATGGGCAATCATTTACAACCTCAAGAAACACATAACACATCAATGGAAATTCCTTCTCCATGAATCAATTTAATGTGTTCAAACATAGTAATTCTCCCCTGTCTACTCAAGTGTACATCAGACAATGTATGGATGACAAAGGAAGATGGACCTCCATACAAAGATGAATGTCTACAACTGCCTCAAGCCATTGAGACATGCACATTGTGTACCAATCAACCTTTTTCATTCTATTCCACAGCATTCAAACCAACAAAAATACAAGAGCCCAAACAATAACCTTCAAAATACATAAACTAGACTTCATCCATTCCCACTTTTAGGATACTCTTACAAAACCCCTCATCAAAATACCTGACCCAAATTCCTCTGATGAATGCCCCAACAAAAAGCTAACAACACCAACAATCAAAAAACTCACTTTGAACAAAATCTTATCCTGACTCATGTCCTGCACATGCTCAACTAAGTCATAGATGTTCTTTTTGACATAGACAGTGCACTAATGGTATTGCTAAACTGCAAAAATACTTTTTCACAATGTAGAAAGATCAAGGCCACTTTACTGAGAAAAAAATCAACTGATTGGGATAATTTTGTCATTCCAAGGTATTAAGATCCTCTACACACTGATTGCCTCAAGACATTCATTCTCAAGTGCATTTGCAACTTTCAGTTAGGCTAATTCAGGAATGTATTTGAGGCCAAACAGCAACTCACAATTGATTCCCTGTTGTCTGCAAATTTTGACAATGACTCACACAAACTTCTCCTGAACTTGAAGTATGAAACAGAGGGTATTTTGTCAATAGTTTCATTCAATATAAAGAAGCTGAGAGAGCTTCTCAACCAACTGTTGCCTACTTGAATGATTTACCACAAAATCAAGAGGAATGTGAAGCCATTCATTGGATTATCAAATATGAATATGCACAATTCATCTATGATCCAATTGTACTTCAGATGGAGTTGCCTTGGTTGATCTTCGTAAGTTTGTATTGCAATATACAGAATGGAACACTACAAAGCAAAGGAAACGAATGGGAACTTCAAGCAGAAACAGAACTTGAAATTCCTAATTTACACTAGCACCTTTCTCAAATCAATTGATATACAGCAAAACCTGGTGATTTGTCTGAACAGTCTGAAGACAAAGCCAGCAAAGAAGCAGTGAGTCACAATTCTGATGGAGACTAAGTGTTAAAGAACTCAATGGCTTGTTTTAATGTAAACAACAAACCTTAAATGTTTTTTAAAATACTAGAATACTGTCCAATGTTGGCCAGTCTTCTTAAAATTACCTCATTAAAAATATAAACACATTATGGAAAAAATCAATTACAAACCAATAATCCTTCCCTGATGATACCTATGAATATGACTCACAAATTCATACCTGCTGCACATATGAAATTAGAAATAGTTGATATTGATACATTTATGATTAAATCCACAAATGGGTACTCAATATGACTACAACTCTAATTTTGAATGATTTCAACTCATACTTTTGGTTACTCACCTAAAATACGACAACCTTCATCTTGCTCATCACTTTCAAGACTTCTCAACTATGGTAACTTCACATGTTGCAAGATCATCAGGAAAATCAACAAAAAATTGTAATCTGAGCCACTCACCAGAACAATTTCTCCAAACCATCTCCACAGTACATCTTCATTATCATTCTAATGAACCGATTCATCACTTCTTAATGACTACAAACCAGCACAAATGGTGCTACTTCTCTTACCACCATGAACAACCATGACACCAAATCGCAATCCAGGTCAATGGCTGGAAATATGAGAACATAGACAGAATGATTTGCTACTACAAAATTGGTTTATTTATGTCCTGTTGCAAGTTGTAAATGTCACGTTTTCAATACACTCCATACTAGTATTGCGCTGTCCCAAATCAATGAGAGCTAGGTGTGGCTGTGATTTAAAATTAATTTGTATCTGCTAATTTACAACAATAATGTGTGTTCTGTTGCTCTCAGATGGTTTGCACTCATAAGATATTGTCCTTCATTGTTGTGTGATACTTTATGACAATACTTCCTGCTGAATGATGCATTGTTGGTTCAGGAGACTGAACATACCTTGATGGTACAGAAGCCAAGAGCAATCAAAGATATATGACAAGTAGAATTATATACACTAATGATGTTTCAATAAAGATCAATGTTTTGATAACTTGATTCAAACAAAGTAAAGGAATCACATGAAATGAATGAAACTTATGCAACAAAAATTCAAAGTATCAGCTTTGTATGTGATATGAAAGTATAATTGCCAATGATAAAGAGCGATGTCAGAACAATTATTTTCTAAAGAGAAGCATTGACATCAGACTGCTAGTCATGTCACTAGGTGGCAGACAGACTAAACTTGTGAGAAAATCAAAAGAAACTGGACTGAAGTGAGAGTTTTTTAACAAACACTCCCTGACAATGTTTCTGATGGAAAGCTACCATTGCACCTGTAAATGTCAAAAGTACAAACAAAGTGTCCATTAGACATATGCTGAACACACACCAAGCTGATTATTGCTAACAACTTTGACCGAGGAGATGTTGGATAGATGTGAAATCAATGATAATTTATCTTATCAAATCCAAGGCTAAAGGATTTATGCATCACCAAGAAGAATCTCCTACCAACACAGCTCACTCTGGAAAGAAACTGATTGGTGTGATCAGGCAAATATCAACAATGAGGCATTACATTATATTGTTTGGAGATTTCATTGGCCTTGGTATGATGAAGAGGGGAATAAATATATTGCTTTTGCCATACTTCTCTAGGTTCATGTATGTTGAGATGAAGAAATTGTGCACTGGATGTGAAGGATTCTGTGTGGTGAGTGAGAAGACATGGGCCAATTTGCTTGCAATTTGCCATACAGTGTGCAAGTTGCATCCTTTGGGATTGACACAGAAAAAGTGCAACAGAAACCAACAAGCAAATGGGGAAGTTATTCTTGATAGCCAACCTCATTTCTTCTAGAATAATTAGTGATTCATTACATTGACTGACTGCCTTACACTTGGTGGATGCAAATATGGTTTGGACAAGAGCATCCAAGCAAAATTGCATATGTTTGAGGTGCAGTGTAAAACTTTCATATTGTATGACACATTGTCTACAAGGAATCTCCTGCAGGGCTTAGTTGGAAATGTCGGCAACATGTACGGATGTGTTGGCATGATGCCAACATTGTCGGCAAAAACTCAGCCATTGTCAAATGTCACCAAGACCATGACTGGATTCATGGCTGGGCCACATGTTGGGGAGCCTGGATCACATGTTGGCTCATGC
>JALLPC010001601.1:0-10088 GCA_036940045.1 Stephanocyclus meneghinianus | reverse complement strand
ACTGACAGTGGGCAAACTTTTAAGGTGCACCATTTGTGTGTGGCAACGCGCTGTTGTTGGCGAGGTCTGCACGATTCTTTGGTGGATTGTTGCATCTGCCCTGAAACTGCACCGGACTAGCTTGCGGGGTAGCATTTCAATAAATATTTTAAAAATGTAAACTAATCTTTTTGATATTAACAAAAGAAACTGAGGAACTAGAGGTTAAAATGTAAATCAAAGTAATTAATTCGTAGATTTGGTGGATTGTTGTGTCTGTCAAGAAAACCTGGACAAACTTGCAGCTCTTCTGGCAGACACTTCAATATCCTAGCCATCGCAGACTGCCAAGCTCTGTGACAAGCGCTAACATTTAAATAAATCAATGTTTTAAGAGTGTAAAAAACATTTTTTGACATTGACAAAAGAAACTGAAAAACTTATAGTTACAACCCACCAGGATTGGCGACAAGCAAGTGAGCAGTACTGCCGCAAATGGAATGAGTGATCACATAGGTTTCCATTACCAGCAAAGAGATATTGCAATGCAGTCAGCAAATTTGCAAACGCACTCACAATGAAACTCTGTGATCCACCAAAAATCGATTGCAATGATACGCAACTCACTCCAGATGATCACCATGTCTCCAACCTCAAAATTGCAGATGCCATCAGAAATTGAATGAAAGCATGCAAAACATGGGCATGGTGGAATTTTGCTAGCCTCCATAGCTTTTGCAAAGCGCAAACCAAAAGAATATGTCACATTTGCAAATCCCCAAGCCTCTTCCATCTGAAGTAAATATGGCAATCACAGTGGACAGGGAGGGCCATTGGGCAACATAAAGGTAGGCTGAGTGGGCTGGAGGGTGAAATGCTCTCCTACCACTAAAATAAATTGGTGCAAACAAGAGAGTGCATGATAAATAGGATGGAAATACGGTACTATGTGAGACTGTATATTTTTTATTTTTTACTTCAAATGCTTTTTTGTACAAAAAAATTGTGAGAGAACCACACTTTTCCATATCTCAGAACTTTTGGTGTAGCCTGCTCACCTTAATTTACAGGGGGCAGTACAGTGACCTCCTACAAAGAATCTCTCCCCAGGGTGTACACTTTCTAATGTTAACCCAGATTTTGAGGGTATACATCAGGATTAGTGTTGGGTACATGCGATTTGTACATGTCGGGTAGGTATAGTAGTTACTAAGGTACGTAACTTATGTAGATGTGGTACTTACTAGAGGAGTTTATTTGACACATTTCTACCAGAAGGGCACGATCTCACCATTGTAGCTTTTCCCTCTCAACTGCATAGCCCTGCAAATCAAACATCACATTTCATATATTTAGGACATGCAAAAGCCTGATTTGTTTGGCAATTGAATTAAATTTGGCCAATTTATAACAGTGGAGGTATGGGAGTTTATTTCACACATTTCTACCAAAAGGGCACCATCTTACCATTGTAGCTGTTTTCCCTCACACCTCCACAGTCCTGCAAATTACAATTCATGTTTCGTATATTGAGACCGGGGTACATGTTGATGGAGTTGATGATATTGTTACAGAGTGAATTTTTACTAGATATTAGATATATGTTTATGCCAATAAGCTAAGGAGTTGTATAATAGACACTAGGTACCCCAAAAGAATGTTTTTTACTGTAGCCAGTAGCATCTGGGTGTTTGTATGTGTATGCTGGCAACTTTCCATAAAAATAAATGAGAGGTGTACTTCTAATGCTAAGCTGACCGAAATTGGGGGATATACTTTGAGAAAGGGGTATCCTTTGTAGGAGGTCACTAAAGATCATATCAGTTATGGCTTGAGGTATGCTAATCCAGTCATGCTTCTATGGGGCCCCAGATGAGTTGACCAATCTCATTTTTATGAGCCACCTTCCATGTGGGAATATTCATGAAACTTCAAGGAGAGCATGGCAAATTCATGAAAACTTCTTGGGAAGCGTATCATTTATCTACACCCCTTGAAAACAAGATAATGGAGATGAAAAACTTTATCAATTGCTGTGTATGCAGGTGAATTCTATTGATCTATCACACTTTTCATACCAAATCTCCACTAAAAGTTGGGTTGTGTGCATTGTGACCACCCCCCAAATATTATTCAACAATATTTGTATAATTGTTGAAGAATTTCAGCAGGCATACTTTTGTGGTAAAAATTGTAATTGAATGCACTCATTGTCTAGGGTAATTGGTTTGGATCTTAGTAGGTGGTAGGTGGTATCTGTACTGTAATTGGCCATGAAAATAATTCCCATCATCATTCAGGTTGCTTCCATTATGCCTGAACTACTTCCAACTCTCTCAAGAAATGTTGGGCAACTAAACTTGGCCTTCTCTTGAAAAAGGTGTTACATTGAACTCTCCCTCTCTAGAGGATAGCTAGGAGATTGAACTTGGCCCTATCTTCATGAAAGTCGAAAAAAACTAAGCCCATATGACATGACAACCTTCCTGCGTGGAATGTTTGCCTTTATTCCATTTTATTGTTAGGCATTTAGTTCTATTCTAACAATTAATATCTTACATGGCTTCATGGTCTACTGAGATTGTTTTGTGTGTAGTTTGAATGTTCCATCATTGGGAATTCATCTTGTGCTCAATTATATTTCAATGTGACATACAAACATTCAGATCAATCAATTCAACATGTTCTGAGTAAAGGAAACAAAAATAAGATGTTGGTTTTCATTCATGACTGCAATGTTGATAATAGATCAAGTTCTGCTCATATTATCCACCTTCTCATCAAGTTCAAATCTTGTTGATCATGTTCCCTATTAATTCTTTGGCATCCTCTTCTTCTCAATAGCCATATTCCATGTCTCTCTCATTTTTATCTGACAGCCTCCCTCCTTTCTCAATTCCTTCACCTCTGCCAACTTATGAGCCACATGAGCCAGCTAACACTTGAGACCATCTCATAATCAATCTCCTGAATCAACTCCCTTTTCTCCTACTTAGTTAAACTCCTGGCACCCTTCTACCATAATCCAAATCCTCCCCCATCTTCTGTGAAGCATGTCCTCACTATTTATGGTGGTGAGTAACCCCCCCCCCAGTTGATGACTGTACAATCAATGAGTCATGGGTTGGAAATTATGGTCGGAATTCTGTGAATTCCAGCTATTCGCTGGATTCACACTCAAAAACATCAGAATCATAATGCTTGAATGTTACGGTCATCGACTGTAACCATTCTGTAGCCAAAAAAGCAAACTGTAATAACTAAAGTAGACATGTGATTACTTAAGTGAGAGCTGTAAATTCCAAAAGCAAAACTGTTGAGTGCGTTGTATGGATTCATCTTCTCCTTTCATTGCCCATCACAAGCTTAATGCACAATGCATGAAATTTGCACAGCATAACATTTCATTAAAAAATTCAAAATAAAGCATTATGCACTTCTCAACACCATGGTGACCATCTCTGTCCACAGAAACAATCCATAGCTGCCACCATAATTGCGCTGAAACCAATAACAGTAGGCAACAAGGATGCAAGCACTTAGTAATCCTCTGGCTTTCCACAGCATGAATCACTTTTTACTTTTTCAATAATATTTCTATTGATATATATGTGTCACTCAGGAAACCTACATCCACAGATACAGTCAGAAGCTGTCAACAACAACACTCTGACTGTAATAAAATAAGAAAACGGGACCATGAGTAAAGGCTGAGAATCCCCTTCTTCTTCCTCTTTATGTAACAAAGTGCAAACATATTTCATAATTTTCTAATTATTTTGCCACAGTTTCATCAACACCCCTTGGGAAATCTTCATCAACAGACACCATAAGAAGCTGCATCATGAATCCCACAATTACATCAACTATAAGATGAGGACCACAAGTGCAGGGTGATAACCATGCCCTCCTTCTTAGTTTTACTACAAAATCATTTTTCCAGTTGTTTTGCTGCTATTTTAAGTGGAGTCTTGTCACACAGCATTTTGTAGCAAAACATAAATAATTCCCAGACTTTTTCTAAGATCAAAAGTAGTCCTATTTTTCTGGAATTGTGGTGGAGGCAGCGCTGGCAGATTGATGATAACTTCTGTCACATTGGTCTGGGAGGCCAAGATGTATTGAGTAGCAGAAATTCTCATGGTGCATGAGAATTGTGTTGCAATTATTTTTTAGGATCTGCAGACTGTGGTACGATTTACATGGATGCCAAATGTTACGTGACAGTAGTCCACTTGAACTGGTAATGTTGACCAATACACACATGATATTTACTTTGATTTGTTGATGTAATCATTGTGTACAAGTTCCAGTCTCATACAAAATCAAAGCTGGGAGTATCAACAATTGTCATCTTTAGATGGTTCATTTATGTCACATACTCATTCTATCTTCTGTCACTTGCTCTCTTCAATTCTGCTGTGTTTTCTGTAGTTCTGAACCAATTTTTTTTTGATAATACATGATTGCAAGCTAATATGATCAATCACATGACATGGCTTGGCCATATTCATAGGAAGAAAAAAATCACACCCGCCCCAAAAATTGTGTGCTTTTTAGGTTATGAGTGCGTGATTTTGGGGGTGTGATTTTTTCTACTGGACAGCTTAGACTCTAACTGTGCAGTAGAAAATATCACACCCCCAAAACTGCACTCCCCAATCCTGTGTAATAATGTTAAGGTTCCATGGCTCTTCCCATCAACTCCACAATTATAAAGTTAAAATGATCACATCCAACTGTGCAGACAAGCATTTGTGTAGAATAGTGCCCTTTCCCATCTGTTCATCATTGCATGAATTGCAATGATGCTGCTCACTCCTCCGGTCTTGGTTGTTGTTATCTTTGGTGGGAGCAAGTCACTAGTATTGTCACTCAAACTCTTGGCAAACTGATGGATAGGGAAAAGTAATTGATGGAATCAATATCATCTGTAATTTGCTTGATGTGTGTCACTTCTCATCTCCATGATGCTTCCGAAACTACTGACATTGCATCCTTGCTGTTGGAAACTTCTGGGGCAATTATTGACTCAGAAACATCACGATCAGCATTGGAAGTATTCTATCTCTACAGTAACTTTTCTCTGAAATCAATCACAATTCTATTTCAGGGTCTAATACATGCAGACAGTGATCCTGTGTACAGCCTAAGGATTCTACCCTGGAGTACAGCTCAGAAGGTAACCAATTTCTAGCCTGATGCTGCAGAGCCAAAGGAGGAAGTTATTTGATGTGCATCTATGCAAACCATGACTACATCTCCACAACTGAATGTTTGGATAGTTAAACATTTCGCTGAATGGTTGAATAAACACCTGATTGATGATGAAGATGATGTCTCCTTCATCAAGAAGACTGCCGTCGAGAGAATCTCTGTTGCTGAGAACATCACCAAAGAAAAGGAAAAACAAGATGCAGATCTTGCAAGGCTGGGTTCTGTATTGATGCAAAAATATCCTATGCTCCTGTTCAAGCTCTTATCAAGCATGACAAAATAAAGAGCATGTTCTTCAGCATCATGATATACAGGGAGGGTGCATGACAGTTGAAAATCACAGCGCATTGGAAGCTTGCCTTGATTCTGTTTGAAACATGTTGGGGGAAAAATGGTTCAGATGTTGAAAATCCCACCACGCTGTCATTTGGTTTAGCAAGTCATATGCAGAAGGGGACATGGGAGAAAGTAGAAGAGAGATGGCAAGCAATGATAATCCAATTGAGGTGTGTCATCAGTAATTATGAATTTAGTGGACAATGAAACAGTGGGTGCATAAATGAGTTAGATGCTGAGACAGGAGCACTTGATGATAAAAATTTCATTGATGAAACTGTAGGAGACTGAGGACTTGTTCAGTCATCTATGCAATGTCTCGATCAAGATATTGCATGGAAAATGGTGGGGATGGAGTCCCCACTTTCTTCATATGTAGACATAGTCCTGGTGATGACGCTTCTAATTGAACTTATTCAAGATGCAGCAATGAGAAATCTAGAGTTAACAAAGAAGCTTTTGCTGATAGGCTGAGTGCAAGCATTGCAAAAGATGAATCATGTATAGTAGCTGCTATAATGTTGGCACTGCAGCGGGAAAAGGACCAACTTCATCCTTTTCATGAACAATGGGGGATCTTGTCATACACTTGGTGTCAATTGATGTTATGGGCAATGCAAATGTCACAAAGTAAAGAGGTTGATAAGATAGATGAAGAGATGAGCAAATTTGTGTCAAAAATGCAAACAACAATGACAACGAACTACACTAAAAAGTTAATTAAATGTAACTAAATTTATTGCAGTTTGAATTTAGCCATAATTATATCAAGCAAAGTACATATCTATATGACTATATGTATTAATTAACATTAACAACAAGAATAATCTGTACTGTTTTTCTTTATGAATTATAAAAATGGAGCTGAACAATTTGGCTGATTGTTGCAGTAAGTCATTGCCAGTCTTGTCCATTGTCATCTTGGTTGTCCTCATTCTGGTGACAGTAATGTGTCAATTTGATGAGATGTGTGGAATGAGGTCAGGGAGGGTATGACTTTTCTGCCTGTATATGAGGTTGCTTACTCTTGCAATGAACTTACAGTCCAGGGTGCAAAATCGGGTATAGTAACTAAATGCAAGCCGGAGTGCCCATTCAACCACCTCACAGAGTTTGAATGATGCCTTTCCATGCTTGAGGAGGTGGTTTTTGAGGTGGTTGAGATCAACAACGCTACAACCTGTATTGCCATGAAGTTGGCAGCAACCTATTCAGCATCACATAAGGAGAAGTTGATGGGGATGATGTTGGGTGCTTCTCCAAGGTCAGAGAAGGGAAGGCAGTTGTGTTCAGAAGGTCAGGGTTGCATAGGAGAGGGTGCTTTTTGGAGTGGACATCACAGACACATCTACTGTCTTAGTGCAGGCATCATCAGGAATGAGAACCCCACAGCCACTGCATGAGGTGAGGCTTCAGACTGTGATATGAGCTTAGTTGGAAATTTCGGTGTTGTGTCGTGTCACCAAGACCCCCCAAATGACATATCACCAAGATATGTCTGCATGTTGACAACATGTTGGCAAATGTCTGGCCAACATGTTGTCAAAATATGTCAGCCAGACTTTCCTGTCAACATGTCAGCAAGACATCATCCAAGAATTTGCCAACATGTTGGCTGATTCTTTTGGACATAAAGAAAATAAACCAAAGCTTTGTAAAAAATCATACCATAGTGGTGTGATTTGGTACAAGAAAGTCACAAAATGGTATTGTATGCATTAACCCATACAGAGAACAATTGCTTTCTAAAATATGACCACTACATCCATTGGAGTAACAGGTCAATGATTTGTGGATAGGGCTGGGAAGTCATGTGCTGATACATCAGCTGAGATATGACCCAGCAACCTTAGTTGGAAATGTTGGCTTTGTGTCATGTTGCCAAGACCCCACAAATGACATGTTGTCCCAACACATGCCATCATAATGGCAAGATGCCAAAAATGTTGGTCTGACATTCCGCTACAAAATGTTGTCCCAACCTGCCAAATGACATCTCCGCAAGACATCAGCCAAGATTTTGCCAACATATTGCCTGATTCTTTTGGACATAAAGAAAAAAACAGCAAAGCTCTGCAGAAAATCACACAGTAAGGGTGCAATTTGATGCAAGGAGGTTTGAAAACAGTATCGTATGCATTAATTCATGCGTACATACCACTGTTTTCTAAAAAAAACAACCATCATATCATCGGAGTAATGCCCCCATGAGTCATGGTTATTGCTGGGTAGTAGTGCACTTACACATCAGCTGACAAGTGACCCAGTTCTGAATTCAGTCATGGCATTGGCAACATTTGACATTGACCGATTTTTAGCAGACCATGTTGACATCATGGTGACATGCGCTGACATGTTGCTGACATTTCCAACTAGGCCAGCCATGAATCCAGTCATGGCATTGGCAACATTTCACATTGGCCAATTTTTAGCAGATAGTGTCTGCATCATGGCGACACATACCAACATGTTACCAACATTTCCAAACAAGGAGTCAATCATCAAGGATAGTGAGGTGGTACTTTTGTGCATCTGTTGCATCATCATTGGGAGGGGAGAAGTGTCAAACATTAGCAAGAGAAACATATTGATGTCTTGAATCACCACATCAAACTTTCTACCACACCAGTGATTCAAGTGCCAAGTGATCTGACGCTTGATTTCTTTGGCCTTAAAGTATCCATGTTGGTGGCACAGTATGCAGGCAAGGAAGATCAACACTTGGAGATCTACTTGGTTTTTGCATGTCATAGAGTTCTGCAGCCATCTGTTTACTGATTTCAGCTCCAAGTTTTCTGGAGAGCAGGTAGATTTGGTAAGGATTGACTACCACTACAGTATATCTGCTCTACTAGAACCTGTCCTACATGATTCCTCCATCCAGATGCCTCCCAGCATTGTGTTTGATTGTGTCTTTGAACACTGTGTGAACATTGTGGTTGCCATTGGATTTGGCAGTTTTTGTGGTTGGGGTTTGGGGGATATGATTAGGGGTACTGGAGTCCTGATTGAATGCAGCCTCTCTAAGAGCAAGGCTGAAGTTTACTGGCATTTGTTCTCTCTGGCATGTCTTTTGATTCTTCTTGATATCCAGAGCCCTTCCACTATGCAAAGTTGGGGCATGAGGAACAAAGTGATTGTGTCCACTGCTGGGCCGATGTTTGGTTGGAGATGTGATTGGTGGACATTGTCAAGAATGCCCTCAGAGGTCAGGCCTTGTGCCACATTGCATTACCCATTCTGGCACAGCTGCAGCATGGCTGGGATGTAGGCAGCATCTGGCAATTACAGTCACAGATGTTGTCAGAAGAGATGGTATCATTGGAGGAGTGGGGTCACCTGGAGGTTGATTCCAGACTAGGCCTGTCTTGTGGGGCCATGTGAGTAGTTTGGGACCCAGCATGAGCAGTATCAAATGTTCAGAGAGTTTCCCACAAAGTTTAGGCCTTACTGCAGCCAGTTGGAAAAAATGGGAGTAGGTAGAAGGAAAACAGCAGCAATTCAGCTGAATCAAGAGTGGGGCCACACAACATCAAACAGATTGATTGGATGGTATGTCCAGGGAAGATTTGTGAGGACAATGGTGCAATCAATGAAGGTAGAGGGTAACTTGTTACTGGCCAAAAATGGCAATACAAACATCACAATAATCTTAGCAAAAGTACTTTTTGATATATCTGTGTTCATACATAGAATCTTACAAGGAACTCCAACCAACCCNGTATTTTTGATATATCTGTGTTCATACATAGAATCTTACAAGGAACTCCAACCAACCCCCAACTATTTATTTTCAGTAGAGGATGAGTGAATAACAGAGATACAGTGGCAAAGCAAGTACCACCCTGTATGATTGTGCAGTGCTGTTGAATTTGGAAATGACAGTGCAGTGATACCATTTTGGATATTGTGCTTTGTTAAAATCACACTATTGTCAGATAATTTCAAGATCATGCCACATCTCTATGATGAAGAAATGAAGCACTCAGGGAAATTGGACTGGTGGGCTTTGGTAAGAGTTATTGACAATGCAAGGACTTGGCATGTTGTCATGGTTTTTGGCATACATTCAATAAGTTATACTCATAATTTCAGTTGAACTTGAGGGCATAAAAATTGTCAATGTAGTCACATTTTGGTGTCACTCCTGATGACTGTGTTGTTAGGATTGCAACCTGATTTGTGTAGAAATGACCAAATTTTGTTTATGTGTGCTTTATATTTTGATGATTATATAACAAAATAAAGTTTGGCAACAGCACAAACTGTCACATAATGTCTTAGTTGACAAATAAACAAAAATGTGTCATATAGATATGCATTCTACTAAATAAGCATTGTATGTACAATGAACCCCAAATATGAATCTTGTGCATATCTGTAAAATGAGAATAGAAATGGTAAAATTGGAGTACAATTAGAGTGTGCTAGCTAGTAGAGAAACATTACTGTGATGTTTGAAGAAAGGTGTCCCTGTTACTTCAAGCAAGCAAGAGCATTATTAAAAGTGTTGCCAGGTGAATAATAATGATATCATGAAGTCACAATATTACACT
>JALLPC010001579.1:0-11751 GCA_036940045.1 Stephanocyclus meneghinianus | reverse complement strand
TTTCACATCCTGTAATTTCCAATCTCACCAGTCACTTTTTTATCTCCAACCGGCTCAGGTCATGTCATTAGGGGATTTCTTGGTGACATGACATGATGCTGACATTTTCAACTAAGATTGATATCATGCAGACAGAATACTCATTCCTCTGTGATAAGGCTTCAAGTTTAGAAAGTGCTGAAATTCAAGAATATCATCTTTTTCAAAAATTTCAGCCATTGTTGTCTAAAATGACTTAAATTTATAAAAGAGATGAAATTTTCACATACATGCTTACTCATTTCACTTGATAGGCTTGAAAGTAACTAACGTAAACAGTGCAATCATATCCTTTAACCTCAAAATGGGACACTCCAGTACAGTAAAGTTTAGAGAGTGACAACAATGATATTTACAGAGCAATGTCCTGCTCATACCACATTGCTATCATCTTTTACTCTTTTGTAAGTAGGTCATCAGATGTTGTATTTGCCGGGGGTCAGCAAGTTTGTCACAAGTTGTCAAAGGTCATCAGATGATTCAGAAAATTGATAAGTTGTCACTTGTTGGGCCTTCACTTGTTGTCAGTTGTCATCAGTATATCTTGCCAAAAACTTTGGCAGGGAAAAGACATCAGGTCTCATGACTGCAAAGAATGTGTCCAGATATGGGGTTTATGAGACTCTTTGGCGATCCCTGTGAAAATTCACTTTTTTCAAAGAGGGATAGATAACTACTTCCACGTGTCTATCGTATATTGTGTCAGCATACATTGGTATTGTTTTGTGTGGCACGGGTAAAATACAATACCATGGCATAAAAACCATTGTATTTTTATTGTACTGAAACGCGCATGACAGAGGCGTTGAAACCCCCCTACTGATTCCTAGAGCAAGGCACTACTTGTTCGCATGGCATCAAAGCCACTCTCTGCGGTCGGAGAAGAATCCAATTTTTGCAAAAATAACATGATGTCATCAATGCCGTCAGCAAAGTACCAATTCCTTTTGATGTGGCCTGAACGACTGAGATTCGGAGAGGGCACGGTGAGGGCACACGATGTCTCAATCAGATTGCCTTGTAAAATCTTGTGCATCTCCGTCAACGCTCCAATGAATTGGTTGAATCTTACTACTTTGATGAATGACGATGACCTTCCTTGATTCTCCTCACATATTTTGAAAAAGTGGCTCCCCGATCGACAATCGTCGAATACGAACAAGATCTAAAACAAACTAAACGGCACGGGATACTACCAAATTCAATAGGCGCCCCGAAGCCTCGAGGTGCATTGGATTTATCACCTCATAATTCGCCGCTGTCAATTGACAACTCTCATTTCACCCCATTTAACAGAAACAATCACAATGTTACTCATGACTCAAAATCACAAGCTGCGAGTGTTCCTCGTGGCGGCACTGGCAGCCTCCAGCTCTGCCTTTGCGCCCCCCTCTTCCTCATTTCGTCGACAGCCGCGACAAAGACGAAGTAGAATACACGAATGGCCTCTGCGCTACCTCGACACGGATGAACACAGCTTGCATCGCGAGTTGGACGCACTGGGTAGCAGCAGCTGCTCCGTTGTGTCCTCCGTCTCTGCTTGCAATCAAGTACAGTGGAGCACGCTGACGGCATTAGACGCAGAAATGGACACATTCGCAAGTCCCAATGACAAACGCTACTCCGCTGCCGATTGGCTACACAACATAAACAACTTTCACAACTCCTCCATTCTTAAGCAAATCCGCGGACCTGTTCAGGCAATCACCATTTGGTCTACCTTGGTGAGCGTGGTGTACAAATTGTGCAAAATAAAGGGATGGAATGGCGTGGCCGAGAAAATGTGTTTGGGCAGCACGCCGCATAGTTTGATTGCCAGTTCCATTGGCTTGCTCTTGGTGTTTAGGACCAATTCGGCCTATCAGAAGTTTAGGGTGAGTTGACTCAGATTATATCCCCTAAGAAAGTCTTCCTTTCTATTGACAATTAGCATCATTTACATTTGGCATCTTTCTTACATTCATCCCTAATACACAACAGGAAGGACGAAAGACATGGGAGAAATTGCTCAACACAGCACGAGACATTACACGTATGACCTCCGTCTACGAACGTGAGGTCGGACCACGTCGCAAGCAACGCATCCAGCGTCTACTGGCAGCCTTTCCTTATCTGCTTCATCATCACATTCAACCAAGGTGTTTGGATCATAGCCAGTGCGAAGCCCTCAAGGGCACGCCTTATGCACTGCTCCTGCATGAACCCAGCGAGAAGAAAAAGTTTGGATCCATCAATTCGACTTCTCACGCGAGAGAATGTTGGGTCGACAAGCGTTCGCTTCCATGGTGTCTCTTACCAGACTCCGTTCTACACAAATGCTCTCAATCGCACAACCGCCCTCTATGGGTGGCAGATCGCCTCAGTCTTGAGTTTACTGAAATCAAGTACTGCGATAACTTCACATCTCGAGAGCGATTGGAATTACTCAAGGCTGCTAACAAATTGAGCGAATGCATCGGAAATTGTGAACGGATACACCAAACAGCTGTGCCATTGAATTACGCTAGGCATGCGTTGAGGAGTTTGACGCTGTGGTCGTTTACTTTACCGTTTGGATTAATGGATAAGTTGGGGTTGCTTACGGGTCCCGTGGTGGGAATGGTGGCATGGCTCATGTTTGGTGTCTATCAGATTGGTCACACAATTGAAGATCCATTTCAAGGATCCTTACGATTGACTGACATGTGCAATGCCATTTACAGGGATGTCATGTACGGCAATAGGAATAACGCAGGTATGAGAAGAGAGAGTGCGTTTCGAAAGGGACAGGAGACAGATGAGGATTGGGACTCCGTTGGAGATGCCTTTGGGTTGGGTTGGACAGTAAGGGCTAAGGAAGAATTGGAGCGTTACAACGAGCAACTAGTGCTTGTTCCGAGTGAATAGAGATAGAGCTTTGACCAAGGGTAACATAGAATGCACATAAACACTTTAGAGAGAATTATTTATTCCTACGAAATTGGCCACTAGCTAATTGTTCGTACCTAATCTCTGGAATGTTACAATTTCAGTTGCCGGGCAGGTAAGACACCAGCGATTACGTATACAAGCTCTACCTTTGTCATTCCCATCACAATTGACGTGGAGAAGAGTTGTGAGCCAAAAGTCTCATCGTGACTTCGCCACTTGAAATCTAAGTTACTTTGACTGCCAATAACCAAAGAATTGATGATGGTGGCTTTCCTTCTCGGTTGTGGCACGACAACGTTGTAAAGACAAAATATTATCATCTCGGCGGTTCCACACTTTTAGGTAATTCATGATGTTATTACACTTAGTCTGAGACTTTTTGTGTTATTAGTATAACTCGATTGCGCTCAAATGCTCTTTGCATTATACGACTTCAAATCCTCTGCCATTCTTCCCATGTCCAGCCATTCGTCGAATGAGAAGGTCGGGCTCGATACAACGTGTGGAATGTCTATTTGAGCGCGATCCTCTATTCCAGGAAATGTCTTCGAATCCGTCGATTCTTTCAACCCCAAATCATCCTTTTGCTCATGTAGTGCGGTCCCGCGAAGCAGCATCAGTGGGAAAGCATGGATTCTGTCCACACCTTGCTCTTTGCAAAAGTTGATAGATTCTTCGAAGGACGCAACTGTTTGACGTGGCAATCCAAATATTAGTGACACGTCAGTCTCGATCTTTCGCCGTTTGGTTTCTGCTAAAACAATTCTCGCCTTCTTCAAATTATTAGGGCGTTGAATGGCTTTCATCTCCTCTCGGTGAACAGTTTGCAAACCAAATTCTAAAACCGCTTTTCCATTCCGATTGATTTCCTCCACCACGTCTAAAAACTCGGCACTCACCATTTCCATTCGGCATTGGAGAGAGATCTTGCCTCGAAATCTGCCACGCGACAATTCCTTTAAAATCTCTAAATATCGCCCACCTGAATTAAACGTCGGGTCAAGTACAGCAACATCTCTAACATTTGAAGACAAAATCCAATCGACTTCCTGCAATATACGGTCTCGAGAAAATTCACGTCTTTTCTTTGTACGGTCCGCTTCCTTGTGCTGGCAAAACGAACATGAAAAAGGACATCCACGTTGAGTTTCCCATCTTATAAACTGCTGATTACAAGGAGACTGGAGCGAGGAGTCAGACGGACAGAGCTTAAGGGAAATTTTTTGAATCCTGGAATTTATTTTAAAAAAATTTTGCTTGACAATGACACAGCGTCCGTGGAGATTCATTCTTTTGGTTCGTTACCAACAGAATTGCTCTTTCTGTCGATCCTTTGTCTCGATACGATAGTCTTTAAAAATAATGCTCCTCCATAACTCCTTCAAGAACTACTTCTCATCCCTCGCCGAGGTCAACGATTGCGCTAACAGAAACATGACTGGTTTCGCTAAGATAATGGATCCGGAAATTTCGATCCAACGCCGCTTAGACTACCTCACGAACGACGAAGACATTGTTTTCCTCGGTGCGAATGCTATCCACGAGATCCAGATCTTTCATAGCCCTCGCAATCTAGGTGGTTCAGTAATGAGGAAGATCAACAAATTTGTTTGTCTGATCGGCCTGGGCCCAAACACAACGTGCGTCGAGATTGACAACGTCGAAGCGTCTATGTCGAAAGTCGAGGTTCGTACACCCACGTTAGACAAATTGGAAGGTTGCCCTGACGCCAAAGCAATCGATGACTTGGCTGAAAGGAAGGATTCAGACTCGGTCACCTTCAGAGGCACCATCTTTTTCATCGTCGCACCATGGCTTAGAGATGTGATCATCGAAGCAGAAACCTCGGACCCTTTCGAACTGATTCCGCTTGTTCTATCAGCCGCCAAAGTTTTTGATCGCGAAGCAGCCAACGCCATCCCCCCTTTTGAAAAAGACGAACTAGCAGTTGTTCATGGAGGTGATTTCGCCCTTTGGGCATGGAGCGTCGGTAGAGGGAAGATACCAGGAATCCAATACACAGTTCGCCCGGACGACGAACTCATGGAATCCTACAGGAGAGAGAGGATTTCCAAGTGCATTACCCCTTCCTTATTGGATGAAGAAAATCGAGTTTCATCTTCAGGTTTCTCAGACGAAGTATTGCGAAACATCGCAGTCAGCATCGCAAATCAGAATGAAGAATTCGCTCTCTCACGCCAACTCAGAGAAAAAGAATTCGCTGCCAAAATCGAAAAGGAAGAGAGCAAGAAAAATAAAATCAAAGATCTCCATCCGGCGGTATTGAACATGCTTTTAAATGCATCGGCAACAAACAGCGAAGAAAAACCCCTCGACCCACCTGACTCTTGCATTGCCTTTTTCAATAGAAAGTCCGCAGGCCAAGCAGATGAAGAATTGAAGCTACAGTTCAAAAATTTGGACATGGGAGACGTCTTCATCTCATACTCAGTCGTTCAAGCCCTTTACGGCGGAAAATTCACCCACCCAGCGATGGGCTCCCCATGCAACTTATCAGCTTTCAGTTTTTGCGAACGAGATCCCGCTACTGACGACGAAGAAGATCGTCGTGGATCGGTAATTCACCTAGCAAAAGAGGAAGGAAAAGGACGCTCGCTCGAGGAAATAAAGTCTTCCACAAAACAAACTGTTAGAGCCCCGTCAAATTACAGCTCTTTATTGACACAGTTGGAGTATTTCTGGGGTGCCTATTGCATTTTCTTTGGAGAGAATGGAGTTGCAACATCTGCAATCAGAAACATTATCGAAGAAGTGGCGGTCCACAAAGTAAAATTCAAGAAAGCTGCCAGCAGAGACAAGACTTTTGCGACTCGGTTTCTTTACGCCGTAGACGTCAGATTCCAAGAGTTCTTACACTCATGCAAACTAGCAAAAAACAGAGACGATGTTGATGACAGAATTCTCAACGTAAGCGACCTCATTCAAGGTGTTAGGTTTGGAGGTTTCTTGATGGAACTTCCCCCGAACGCAAAAGTCCTTAACAATGACAAAGCCCCTCAAGAAATCGAAGAAGGTGAGCGAAAGAAACGAAGACCTAATCCCAGAGAGGATGGAAAGTGCCACGTCGTAAACGAAAACCAACATCCAGAACTGAAGATGAAGGAAGGTGAAGATTGGAAAAAGGATTTCGTAGGGAAACATGCTAAGTTCAAGCCAACTTGGGAAGAGAACTCGTCCAAGACCAAGATGTGCATCCGCTGGCACGTTAAAGGTGATTGTTTCAAAGATTGTGAGAACTCCGAGAGTCATGTTAAAGCCGAAGACATCCCAAACGGAAGGTTAGGAGCTATGAAGAAGTATTTGGCAAAATGCAGGGAATGACTTTTCGGGCCGGGACCTAGCGGTGTCCGGCCTGCTCGTAAGCCTCCCGACATCCATCCAAAAATCCAAGCCCATCGGAGATGTACTCGAAACAATAGATCTACACTCCTTTCAAAACCAACTTCAAATCTCCCAAAATCCAGTGCTTCAGAAACATTGGTTCAGAAAGAAGTGGAGTCCCAACTCCCAACGAATCCTTGCCATGAGAATGATCTTTTCAGTAAGTACAACCTTTGTGCATTACAATTGCCGGAAAGTCCTGAGAGAGTGAATCCTGCCAATAGAAAACGGAAGCACGCTCCGAAGGATTCTTCCTCCTTTTTGGATTCAAACCAGTGTAGTCACTGCGATACAGAGATCGGCCAGTGTAGTCACTGCGCTGCAGAAACCGGCCAGTGTAGTCACTGTACTGCAGAATCCAGCCAGTGTAGTCACTGCGCTTCAGAGAACGGCCAGTGTAGTCACTGTGTCACAGATTTTGGACAGGGTAGTCCCTGCTCCACAGATTTTGGACAGTGTAGTCACCGCTCCACAGATTTTGGACAGTGTAGTCACTGCTCCACAGACCTTTTTCCTACCCATGACACATGGTTGCGAGAACATCATACAGAAAACTTTTTCGGCCCCATCTGGCCAATAAACCTGATCGACGTCATCAAAGAAATCACAGAGTCAACGTACGACAAACCAGACACACCGGAGTTCCATTTCTCCCTAACAACTGAAGCAGCCAACAAGAATGCCAAGATCCTAGACAAGTACGGCAACAATCTCGAAACAGCAATTCAAGCTCAACTCAGTTCCCCTGTCGGTTACGGTTCTGAATTCCGTCCAACTCACCAACTCGTGAAACTTTTTGGTTTACATCCTTGTTGGTCACGCATGAAATCGATATTGACGAGCGGCTCCTTTTGGCACTTAGAGGAGTTGCACGAAGATGACCGAAAACGAGACTTGGAAGAAGCATTAACATTCGGAAATCACAAAGGTGCAAAGAAACATCCTGATCTTCTGCGAGATTTGATTGAAAAGGACGTTATACATGGGTACAGTCTTCCTTTGCCGCTACACCTCATACGTTCGTTACCAGGAGCAGTTTTAGCTCCGATGAATATTGCATCCCAAAACACAATAAACCAATTAGGACAGATTATCGGGAAGGACAGACTGACCCATGACCAAAGCTTCGAATGGTCCTCAGGCACTTCAGTAAACAACCGAGTAATAACGGACAATCTCCTTCCATGCATGTTTGGAAAAGCTCTCCATCGAATGGTAAACTGGGCCATAGCTGCAAGAATGAAATACCCAACTTATAGAATTCTTGCATCAAAGATCGATTTCAAGTCGGCTTTCAGGAGATGCCAATCAAACGCGGCAACAGCCTTACAAACTGTTACTCACCTCCCAGATGAAGACTTAGCTCTGATTTCTCTCAGATTAAGCTTTGGCGGTCGTCCCTGTCCAATGGAATGGGGTGTATTAGCTGAACCAATTTGCGATCTGACAAACACTCTTTTCAAAAATGACATGTGGGACCCAAACACCCTTTCCTCACCATACCAAAAGCTGATCCCATCTAGGAAACTTTTAGACGACAGTATTCCTTTTGGGAAAGCAAAAGAATTAGCAGTCGAAATCCCAATTGATCCAAGAGGTCATGCTGATCTGTACATTGATGACCTCTTTGCTTTATCAGTAGACGTCCCAAATTCTGACAATGCAAAGAGATTGGAGACAGCTCCTCTCCTAGCAATTCATGCTACTGCACGGCCAAGTCACGAACATGAACCAATCCCTAGAGAGGAGATGCCTGCTTTAAACAAACTAGCAGCAGAAGCCGGCTTGGAAGAAACCAAATCGATACTCGGATGGTCATTTGACTTCCGTCGTCTGATAGTGTCCCTTCCAGACAACAAATTCTTAGCTTGGAGTTCAGAAGTAGAGAGTCTAATCAAAATGGGCGAATCTACAGCAAAGGAATTAGAGAGTCTCATAGGCCGCATGACCCACCTTAGCGTTATCGTTCCTTTCGTTCATCATTTCCTCAGTCGTCTTAGATACCTCCAGAGCAAAGCAAAAAGTCGCAGAAAAATCAAGATAAATGAGTAATGCATGAAAGACCTTCACCTCATGAAATATTTCTTGACAAAAGCACACGATGGTATAGACATGAACTTGATTGCTTACCTCCTTCCAAATATCTGTTACCGTAGTGATGCATGTCCTCATGGCCTCGGAGGTTATAGCAATGAAGGATGGGCCTGGCGGTGGTACTTACCTGAAGACCTTCTGTTTCGGGAATCAAACAATCTCTTGGAACATCTCGCATCAATAATCACCCCGTGGGTTGATATTTTGAATGGTCGCTTAAAGAAGGGAGATTGTTCTCTCTCAATGACTGACAGCACTACCTCAGAAGGATGGTCCAGAAAAACAAATTTTAGTGAAACGGGAGAAGATCCAATAGAAGCGTCCATTAGGATCGAAGTCGCCCGCAAACACGCAATAAACTTCCTCGAAGCTGGAATAAAAGACTACAGTCAATGGTTCCCAGGAGTCGAAAACCAAGTAGCGGATGCTCTTTCTCGGGACAACGATAGAAGTGATATTGAAATAACCAAAATTCTTCACACCTATTGTCCTGAACAGGTACCAGAACACTTCAAAATAGTTCCTCTTCCGAACGAAATCACCTCCTGGGTTATTTCGCTGCTGCGGAAGCTACCAAAGAAAAAGCAGTTACAAGAGCAACACAAGCGGACCAATCTAGGGCGTGGAAAAGATGGAAAGAGTGGTGTACCGAAGTTGGACTCTCCAACGACCTGTTTCTTGATTCCTTCACCTCAGGTCAAAAAATCAAACTTCTTGGAGCTTTCGCCATGGCTCTCCGCCAAGGACGTTTTTCACAGAAATCTAGTGAACCCTTGGTTGAAAGCACAATCAGAAGTTCCATCTCATATGTGGCACAGACCTTCAGGGAAAATGATCGGCCAAACCCCACCAAGGACGAAGACGGAGAGCTTGGGAGATTTCTATCAAGATTATTTCGAGCTTTCAAAAACAAAGACCCAAAACCAACTCAACAAAAAGCTCTACCAGCAGTCGTCCTTAGGCAACTCTCAAACATGCGTTTCTCAGAATCGCAAAAAGCTATAGGCGAACTAGCCATTGGCGCCTTTTTCTTTGCATGCAGATCCTGCGAATATCTCAAAGTTCCAGCTGCAGAGAAAAAGAAAACAGAGATCCTGAGGTTAAAAGACATTGGTTTCTTCAGAAATGGTACCGAACTACAGCACTCAAATCTTCACCTGGAATATGCTGACAGCGTTTCATTACATTTCTCTAATCAGAAAAATGGGGTCAAAAACGACATTGTCACACATCAACGAACCGGCGACACTCTTTTTTGTCCTACGAGAACTTTCGCAAAGATAGTCAAAAGAATAAGAAACTACAAAGGAGCATCAGACGATACTCCCATCTCAGCGGTATGGAGAAGCAATAAAATAGAGCATATCACATCGAAAGAAATGACCACTGCTCTCCGCAACGCAGTAGAAGCCTTTGGCCAAGAAAAATTGGGCTTAAAGAAAGAAGAAATAGGAACCCATTCAATCAGATCCAGCGCAGCGATGGCAATGTACCTCGGACAATGCCCTGTTTATGTAATTATGATGATAGGNTTCAATCAGATCCAGCGCAGCGATGGCAATGTACCTCGGACAATGCCCTGTTTATGTAATTATGATGATAGGACGATGGTCAAGTGACGCTTTCTTAGTTTACATCAGAAAACAAGTTGAACAATTCAGTAATGGTATCTCTTCCAAAATGCTCCGTTTCCAATTTCACCGCCATGTCCAAGATCGAGAAATTGGAACTCTAAAATATGATCAGAAATGCAATCCTTCTGACTTCGTTGAGACAAAGAAACACATTATTGGCAGCATGGCCCAACAAGCCAGAGTGACAGCACTTCCTTTCCAATACTGATGCTAAGAGAAATGAGATTGGCAGAGAGCATCTTCGCATTAGGAAAGGGGCACGGGGCTGAATCTTATTGTAAAAAATTCGATTCCAATGCCAATCCCTGTTTTTTCTTCATGTCTTTTATGTTTAGTACCTATCGTGTCGAAGGGAAGGATTGAGAACAAGCAGAAGTGTCTGGTTCCAATGTTAGCATTGGGCTGGATAACACCTCCCAAGAAAGGAGACGGAAGACTTTCTAGATTCGCGGTTGAGGTTAGACCCAATTCTGGATGGCCAGCGTAATGTACCCCAGCAATAACAGGGTGTGAAGTTTGCGAGAGAATCAGTTTAGTCAGCGCTTCTTCTGCATAGCCACGTACAAACACATCTGCGTAAGGATAGTAGCCTTCCAAACCTTTTTTCAAATAGCTTATTTGAGCACCCCCAAGAATTATTCGACCTGGGTACCGTTCTTTTTTTAAGGTCCGCGTAATTTCATGAATGTGTGCTTCATTCCAAACAAAGGCGCCCAATGCCACGTCCATTTCCGAAGCGGCGTTATCGAAAATGAAATCGAGGACATCTTGCACGAAAAAGTTGGGATTATTCACTGACCACGCATTTGCGTTAACCTCGACACCATTGGAACGAAGATTAGTTAGTATGGAAGCATGTCCAAGGGAGAGAGGCGGGTCTTTGGGCCGTGTCCAATCCAAAGAGATAAGAGTTAATTTGCGTCGTGTGGGTCTAGCCATGGAAGCTGACGTTCCGAAAAATGATGTCCTTATTGTTGTAGAAGATTTCCCGGTCGCATTGTAGGATGCGAAATCATATTCCGGTCCCTATAAAGCGAAAAGCATTTCCGACAGTTTTTATTTAGATTGTAGTCAACCCAAAGCAACACCTTCATCGTAACAGCACGAGAACTCACGCAAATTTTCGAACGCAACAGAGATTTTATCTTTCCACTCGCTTTAAGCATAATTTATAAGACCCGTTTGGACTTAACTCTTACAAAATATGAATCAAGTTAGATCCGGGTGGACGGTTGATCGCAAACTAGTCTCAGTTTTGAATCCTGCAGCCTAGAGAACACGACAATGATTCCAATGAATCAAAAACAGATGGATTTTAACACAAACATGAGCCCTACACATGCTGTAAACGTAATATGTCATGAGAAGTGAAATTTGGCATTCTTTCTTACCAAAATGGCAAAATCCTCATACACTGCATTGCAGAGAATCTGATGTCGAGGCAGACTAGAACTCGAAAACTGCAACTGCATCAAAGTGATTGTAGCCATGTTGCAAAGGAATGATCGCTCGAGATTTTGCTCCGTCAGGCGAAATTTTCACATTTTCCTTTTTATGGCTGTGATTTTGTTTGGCTGATAGTGAATAGTGAATAGCATTTTTATCACTAAAATGTGCTACCGTAATTACCGGTGTATAAGAACCACCGGTGTATAAGAACCACCACTGCAAA
>JALLPC010001573.1:0-10399 GCA_036940045.1 Stephanocyclus meneghinianus | reverse complement strand
AGAGACAGAGAGAGAGAGAGAGAGAGAGAGAGATACAACAGCTTGCAGTTCTCCTTAATTTGGTTTGTTGTAGACTAAAAAGTCAAATAACTACCACCTTTTCATTTCCTCATTAAGCACTTGATGTAATTACACCTGTCATTTCTTTGAAGGAGGTTAAGGCAGAGAATGTGGACATGATTTGTGTCTATTCAAGAGAAGCAGATTTATTCATAATAGAATCCTTTGCAGAAGTGGAGGTGCACCATGGTGTGTATGTAATAAATAAATCACTGATTGACATTAAAGAAAAAATGACCTTAACCAATGTTATGATGGAAGAATTGTACACAAACAAACACACTAGCATCTCACTAGCTCTGATCATTGGTCTTGTCTAACATGTATGGTTTAGTCTAGATGAATATTTCAAATGTTATCAGGATTCTTGACTGATATGATGAACCAAAGTAGTGCATAACAACCATCTATGACTCAGACACAAAAACAAAAGTGAAAAATGAACTATATCACAACATTCATATCCATTACTCTTAAACAATGAAATCATTACAAATTCTTACATTTGATTAGTTACATTAAATTATTATATTTCTTAATGTCATATTGTTGCAATGTGTTGACTGATGTTACTATGTGATGAGAGAACCAAAAGAGTTGAACTCATCTAACAGCTACTTACTCTCCCAGTGTAACCCTTTCTCAGACAACATTCCTTTAGCCTGGAGGTTACAAACTTGATGAGCAGCCAGAGATCAGATCACATTGCCAGAATAAACAATATCATGCGTGTTGCCATCCATATCTTATCATGTACAAAATGATAAAATGACTGTCTTTTGGAAGAAGAGGGGGTGTCAGAGACACGCTAAAAATGAAGCTCATGATTGTTAGGAATAGATAACAAATATTTGCTATATTTAGATGTAAATTGGATGCGAATTCTCCCATCTGTTATATTTTGGGTATGTTTTTGGGGTCTCTGAGTATCAATATTGCTTGTTCAGTATAAAGGGAAAGAACTGGACAGCCATGCATGAACCTTGATGTCAAAAGTATACATCTGGACTATAAGAACTGCATGGTTGCTAAGAAAAGGAGAATTAGATTGACATGCAGCTTGAGCATATGCCGGAAAGTATTACCCATGTCAAATTTTTTGATGATGTTTCCAAAAGAGTATAGAGTGCACAAATAAACATGTAAGGATTATCAGTTCTTTCATAAGTGACACCCCTGACAAAAGTAGAAAACAATCAAGGTTACTTAAATCAAATGTGGACAACAATTACAGGTTCTCAAAAATGAGAATAATGTCTGATCTTCATATAATTTTATCTGTTAAGTTATGACTATTTGTGACAGCATGTTGTAACTGAATTTATTGTTTGATGCATTTTCTGATGGTTTCTGTTGAGAGACCCAGCAACAACCCAGTAAGCTCCCACAACATGAGAATGAAGTTTGTCACTTCCAGCACCACAAATTGGTCTTATGTAATGACCACGAAAATTTCATCATGTCTCACAAGATGTGAAATGATCAACTGTTCTTTCTCAACCTTTGAGCATGATAACTCCAAGACAACAAAAATAATAAAATAATGCCATGCTGTTTTGAAACAGTGATGACTAGCCATCATAGACTGTCCACCTATCATCTAAGTTGTTAGACATGTCACATTCATTGCCTATTCAATGTTTTGACTTGTCCTTGCCGTGGTTTTCTTTCATGAATTTTTATTTTAAGTTCTCAGTTCAAACACAAAATATCATCAAAACAAATGTTTGTTGGATAAGAAGTTCTAAGACATGACAAAATTTCACTTTTCCTTGCATTGAACAACAGACATCAAAATGTGAATTCACACATGCCACCACAATCTACAGTTATATCCAACATTAGTTCTTGATTCTGCTTTACATTTTCCATGTCTAAGTAAGCAATGCTCTAAGACCAGAGAAGAGAGTGGTTAGTTGATGCATTATCAAAGCTACCCAGGGTATTAGTCAAAACTTTTGTGAAACAAAACTCACATCAAATGTAAATTGACCAGACATTTTATTTTATACAACCATTCTGGGCTTGCCCACTGGAGTTCTCATCAGACACAAAACATATTACAATATTCTAAGCAGTGAGAAACTATTCAAAGTTCTTTGGCAGGCTGGATGTTTCAAGGAGGTGAATATTCTGTAGATACATCCTTCATATATTTTATACAACCATCCTCTTACAAAACAATATACAAGATCCATCAAAACATACAACAAGCAACCAATTGAGTGCAAATCTCTACCCTTCTCCAGAATCTGAAGATCAAGATACCAGCTTCTCTCCAGATGGTGCAACTCTACCATTTGATGAAGACAATTACACCAACACAGCCAACAATGCCACCAATCCAGCAAATGATGCTGCTAATGCTGTTCCTGCAATGGCGGGGTTGATACATGTGCCATGGTTATGCCAGGGACAGTTTAGAGCTTGGAGAGGATGACAACAACATGGTTGATGATTTTGATATAAGGAGAATGGCAAACTATATTGAAAGGCCATCACAGATGGGACCTTTTGTTACATGCGTACTCAACAACCAAGTGCAAGGATGACAAATGCAGATGCGACAAACCAACAGCCCATTGTTTGGATTACAGAGGAGGATGGGAGTTATAAGTATCCAATTCCAGGAGATACGCACCCACGAGCAAAACAACAAACCTGTTTCATCTGCCATAAGTATAGTACAAAGCAACAAAACTCTCAATGGATGTGCCAGGAGTGCAATGTATCTCTTCGTCAGATGAATAGAAGAATTCCCATCTTGGTAGACCTTCCAGTTGCATTGTGGAACACAAAATAGCACTTATTCCACACATTGGGTGTGGATTGGTAAAAATAAATACCTTTGCCATGCCAGATGATGTGAGGATAGTTTTTTCCACCAGAACTCAACAACAGAATATGGCAAACAGAGCTGAAAAACAGAGACAACAGAGGACAGCAAGACTAATGCTGAGGTGATTGTACCTCATCCATCAAGTGAAGCAGAGCTAGGACAAAGAGGACAAGACAGGAGACTAATACTAACAGATGGGTGCTGAGGAGTAGGGGATAATTGTGAATTGATATTGTTATCAACATTGTGTGTATGAATGGGGTTTTGCTTGTTGCTACTATGTGATGCATAAGTAATGAGCTTCTATTATAAAATAGTTATGTTTTTTGTATTTTTTCAATGTGATAGTACATATTTACTTCTTGCTAGCTATGAAGCTTATTGCTGAGGGCATGTCCACTAGACGTCCCACTAGCTTGTAGAAATCCACTTAGAAATACTACACTGTCGGCTAGTGACCAAAGTCCTTCCCTAGCAATGAGTTCTAACTTTTGCTGCACCCAATAACTCAGAATTGTAATGCCAATCAGAATAGAATTTGTTTTCACCCTTTGTATACCAGAAGTGGCCTAGTCATAGCTTAGCTCAATGGCAACTGGACTAGCCATATGACTATCAGGTTCACATTTCCACAGAATTTGGTAAATTTTCCTCAGAATTTGTACCAAAAATTTTTCTGGACATACTGTTCTTGTCATAACCAAGAACCATATCAAAAAATTGTTGCTGTGGTTTTGCAGTCTCAGATTGTAGCCAAACATATCAATCACAATGGGAGCCGACATGCATGCTGTAGTAATCTTTGGTGGTGATGAGTACAACTGGAACCATGAACTTGTTTGGAGTGGTGGCATGTGTCTAGGGGTATTTTTTTACATGGAATTGATCTGTGACATCAGCAGATGCCAGAAAGACGTTCTTCTATGAATTTCTGGATAAAATTTATGACTATACCAGATCTGGACTAGACATTACTGCTACACCAGAACTGTTATAGTGTTCTGATTGGAGTTAATTTCACTTTTACATCTCTTCTACAGTTTTTCCTTCAATCTACCAACGAATGCCTACACCAACTGTAAGTCAGTCTGAATCAGAAGTTTTGCAAAATCATCCCTCTTAATTTCATCTTTTTGGAACTCCACTTTATCACTTCCTCTTGTGTTGGCTGATGATAAAACCATGTCTCTCATATTTGCAAGTGTTACCTCAACAAAAGTTCCCCATGACTATGTACCACTTTCTCAGTTACTGACAAAAACAAACGGCTGTTGCCACAGGCTAACATATTTTTTTGCTACTCTTCTGGATAAATAAAATTGCCCCCCCCCCAAAAGTGCAATTGCTGGCAAATGCTCAAACCCTGGATGAGATGCTTAAATTTTACAATTTCATCCTAATTCCCTAAGCTTCAATATTAAGCAAGATTTTATCAGGATGAGTCTTATTTTTTGATGTCACCATGTCATACTCTATGACTATTGCACCAATTAATAAGTAATTCTTTCTTGTTAGTCTTGGAGGGTAGTAATCACATTACAGCCAAAACTATTGGAATCTTCAGAGTAATCTGGAATTCTGCTAGAATTCCACTGAAATTTTTACAACTTCATATCATTAGCAGCGATAAGCCAGGACATGGGTCACATTAGCCAGCTTGTTTTTGATAGATGTACCCCAGTTAGCTAGAGACATACTTAGCAAATCAAGTAGATTTATAATTTAATACTTACCCTAGCAACCCACTTCTTATTCTAACAGGCAACATGCATGTGAGGACCAAGGTGCCACATGGTTTGTAGGTGTATTAGGAATGGCTTCTTCATTTTACTACTACAGCTCCAGGTAACGATGGTTTCTAGAAACCACAACATTCTAAGAACCACCAGATTAATATATGAACATCTGTCCTTTTTGCTTATTTACACACACTGTTGAGTCTAAATGCCTCTTTTTGAATCTCCGTATCTTTGCTGAGCAGCGTCCAATCTCCCTACTCTCAACACACATTACCTCACATCACTGACACATCACACAAAATCTTCATCTCTTAATGATGATTGCATATCCTCTTGGAAACTAATGTATCATTATCATTAGTTTACTTTCATGCAACAATGAAGGCAGCAGTATTATGTACCTGTTTGGTTAAAATATTGTGGTGTTAGAGGGCAAAGATTGCAGTGTGGGAATGTTGTTTTGATAGTGGACGAAGGTAAGATTTGAGTTGGCCTGCTATGCCTTTTATTTCGATGGCTTGGATGAATGCATGTTGGCATTGCTTCAAGGGAATCCATGACAACAGAAAATGGTAAGAGTTTGATGGAGCTCCTGTTGACTTGTGAAGGTTTCCTTTGCCAATGATGAGATGTGTACAGTCGGGCATCTTTATGATCATAGTTGTGGCTACATGATTGGGGAAGTTGTGAATTTGCCAACCAATAAAAGATCAATCGACTATTGCAATGAAAATTAAAAACAAATAATCCAAACATTACTTTGGAATACAAAGAAATAATAAATCAAATATTGAATTAACAAATTATTCATGAAATGATTCAAACTCTTTCTTCCTCCATGTGCTGTTGCCTATCTCTTGCATGATGTTATGTATGCCCTGATAATCCAGGATTTCACCTACTCTCATGATCGAGTCTGTGCCACCCCAGTGTAAACTCTGCCACCATTGTAGATTCAATCTTCCCACTGTTTCATCATCTCTTTCTTGATTGTGCAAATTAGACAATGTCAACTGGCTCACAAATATATGTGCAACCACCCAGAATGAAGGTAGCTTTGATTCCTAATGCCTGCATGCAGTTTACAATCAAACCCATCATGTGCACATGGTAAGCACCAAGTAACAAAGATTGTACAATGATAGGGTCCCTTATGTTTTTCCAATGTATCAGCATGAGGCTGTTCCATTTATTTATCATTCACGTGCCTATTGATGCCTTAGATTGGTAGGTATAAAAGCACCCTTGTGAGTAATTTTGTACCTCTTTTCTTGCAATTGTACATTCCTTCAGTCCCCTAAAAATATACATGTGCGCCAACAACTTACACCTCCATGACACAGGTGTTACAAGTATTGCACATATTGAATTGTTTGGTGACCGGGAATGAATTGGTTTTGTTTCTTTCTTCCAGCTCCTGAGATGCATGATGAAAGTAAGGGATAGGTATCTGGTTCATGTTTAGTACATCATCTGGATTCATACCTATCAGTTTCAGCCGCATTAGTGGAAACATTGTGAGTGAGTACATTTTCCTAGTGAGTCGTGAAATACATGACACTTTTGGAACCAAAGATTTGTACTTGAACTCATGGTGCAGTCTTGCCACTCTTTCCTCACAAGTCAAGTGTTGCCTTGGGGGCATTTGTCATGCATCTTCAAGATTGCATAAAAATGTGGTTTTGATAGGATTGAGCAAACTGGGAAATCCAGGATGAATCTGGCAGCTATCATTGCTGATGTTGTATGGGATAATTTCTTCTGATGCTCCAACCTAAGTGGTTTGTACAAATTAATATTTTATTGGACAATGGGAGCTCATGGTAAAATGATTTTTTCTCTGTTGTACAGGACCGCCCAGTAGCTTATGAGCTCCTTGTATGGGCAATCATTTAGCAAGTGCTTGTTTGCTTTGTAATCATGGTGCTTTGCGATGAGAGAACTTTGGATCTATTTTTATCCTCTTACTGTCTTGTGCAGAGCTGTTGCATGTTGGTTTGTTTTCAAACCTTTACTTGCTGCTTGGTGAGTCCATCCTAACCTTGTTTAAGGTGGTATTTCTAACTAGCACTTGGATACTATTATGTTACTCCAAATGAGTTCTATTGAGAATTACATGGCTATGATTGACTCCAATGGGTGTGCAGGTGAGGCACATGGAAAATCTGTGATTGTTGCTTCTAGCACCGAGTAGGTTTGACTTTTGTCAGATATTTCTAGGTATGAATAAATTCTGGATGTGACAGTATCCAGTCTAATGATTTGTTGATTTATTGTGAAGTCTTTAATTATTTTGTGGAGTTGAATATTGCAACATTTACTGTACTGTACTGATACTTTGGGTTTGGATAGTTTTCCTAACTTGTTGTCCAATTTTACTTCAATTAAGATTTACAGTGTTAATGATTTAAGTGTTCTAATGTGTTGTACAATCAGTACTGACAACAACTGTCACAAAAACCCTCTAGTTCACAAGGTACATTTTAATCTTGATAATTTTCCTTGGTTCTTTTGATTGGTTGTGCTCTGTCTTCATAGGCTTAGACCTACCTTTCACTTAAAAGTGGGGGAGTCCGACAATTTTTCCAAACACTTGAACTCAATTAAACAGTTTCTCTTGTTCTGAGAAACCTCAGTAACATGTTTGTGTGTGAGTTTGTAGTGCTAGCTACTGTAATTTTTTCTTTCCACACTATTTGGAAGATCTGCTAGACACAGCATAGCTGCCAGAGCATTTAGTAGGGACATACAAATGGCACAGTCCCAATATGGACCCATGAACACACAGATAGGTTATTAGCCATATGCAGGTTAAAATGATTATAAGCCTGACTCAGGGCACCAACCATATCACAAATGGTCATGGGTCCTGATCAGAGCACCAACCTCATATTTCTGAATACTCATCAACACTGATCTGTATGCAACTAAAATAGTCATGGCAAATGTATTTTGCCTCATAGTTTAGTAGCCACCTGATTATCAGTCTCCATGTAGTCTTTGCCATGCTCAGCAGATGAGTATATCATGAATTTGGAGCAGTACAGATGACATTTCATCAATGGAAGTACTACGCAATGCACAACAACTTTGTGAACTACAAAGAGGTCTCACCATAATCTTCATTATTGAAGGAGTACTACGCAAGCAACATGGATGTACTGATGTGGAACAACATTACAAACCACCATACCAAACTGTAATTTTTGTTGTTGAAGGAGTACTATG
The DNA here is from genome assembly GCA_036940045.1 of Stephanocyclus meneghinianus. Lineage (NCBI taxonomy): Eukaryota > Bacillariophyta > Thalassiosirophyceae > Thalassiosirales > Thalassiosiraceae > Stephanocyclus > Stephanocyclus meneghinianus. The sequence goes on along the minus strand of JALLPC010001573.1, from coordinate 2,533 downwards.
TGAGCAACAACATCGCAAACTACCACATGATCTCACCGAACCACTAACTACTCAAACTCTCCATTTTTTATGCGATCTTGCCCAATTGACAAACTACAAAAATCCTTGCAATTGTACCCCTTCAATGGCCTCAAAATGTCTTACCCAACAGCAAACAAAGCAACAGTACAAGAGGCTGTGCGTGCCATCATCACACACATGCCCATCAACCACATCATTAACCTGCCCACAAATGCCTCCCTTCAAATTGCCAAAATTGCAGCTGCCATCAAAACAACAAAATGCGGGGGAAGGCATGTACACCTGGCACTCATGCTCAACAATGCAAAATACCACTGCCATCACTGGAGGTGCTACCAGCACCACCGATCACCTCCTACCTCCTCCAATTGTCCCTGATGGACTCACCAACTACACCACTCTCACCCACAGCACACATATCATGGCATGCCACAATTTTGAGTGCCAAGAGTTTTGGAAGCAAGAGGCTGTCGATGCAATTGTTGTGGACAAAATCATCTGTGAAGCCATTGACCCCACCTATGTCAAAGAACTTGACAACAGCTACATCGGGTACAGTGCCCAAACTGTCAAAACAATCATCACACACCTACACTCCAAGTGGTGTATCATCATGACCCTGGAGAAAAAGTAAGCCGCTGCAGCCTTCCACATACAGTAGGAGTAACTACCCCTTTGGAACTCTCAATGCTGTCCTCGACAAAGTAACTGGGGAGCTCATGGAGTACAAACACCTTGCAGCTAACCCCAAGTATCACACCATCTGGACTCAGGCCTATGGTAAAGAACTGGGCCGCCTTGCCCAAGGCCTTCCCAACATTGTTGATGGTACTGACACCATAAAGTTCATCCACAAGCATGATGTACCCACAGAGCGCTGCAAAGATGTCACCTACGGCAGACTTGTCACCAGCTTCCGACCTGAAAAGGAGGATCCGTATCGAGTACGACTTACTGTCGGTGGAAATCGTATCCACTTCCCAGGTGACTGCGGCACCCCTACAGTAGACATGCTCACTGTCAAAATCCTACTCAATAGTGTCATCTCCACAAAAGGAGCCAAATTCATGACAATCGACATAAAGGATTTCTACCTTTGCACACCCATGGAACGACCAGAGTTCATGCGACTTAAACTTGCTGACATGCCAGAGGAGGTCATCACTCACTACAAACTTCGTGTTCTCCAAACCCCAGATGGTTATGTGTATGTTCGCATCCAAAAAGGCATGTATGGCCTTCCACAAGCAGGAATCATTGCCCAGAAACTACTGGAAAAACGCCTCAATGCACAGGGCTACCGTCAAAGCACAATCACACCTGGTTTCTGGCGACACGACTGGCGACCCATCTCCTTTACCCTATGTGTGGATGATTTTGGTGTCAAATACATTGGTACAGAACATGCCAAACACCTCCTGCAAACTATTAATGCCCACTATAACACCTCACATGACTGGCAAGGGGAACGCTATTTGGGTCTCACCATCTCTTGGAATTACCCACAACAATTAGTCCACCTCTCCATGCCAAACTATTGTAACAAGGCCATACAACGTTTCCATCACACCAAACCCCATCGACCGCAGGATCAACCATACCCCCACAGCCCACGCATCTATGGATTACAATCACAATTAGTGGCTGACACCGACACGTCTCCGCCCCTCAACAAACAGGACAAAACATTCATCCAAGAAGTCATTGGTGTCCTCCTCTACTATGCACGGACTGTCAATTGCACCATGCTTCCTGCCCTAGGCTTGCTAGCAACCCAACACGCCAATCCAATGCAGCATACACATGCAAAAGTCCGCCAATTACTTGACTATGCTGCAATGCATCTTGATGCTATGATCACCTACCGTGCCAGTGATATGGTCCTTGCTGCCCACGGTGATGCCTCATACCTCTCAGAATCCAAAGCATGCAGTTGCACAGGGGAACATTTTTTCCTTACTGAAAATGATGTTTTCCTACAAACAATGGCGCCATCTTAACACTAGCACAAATCATTAAGAATGTCATGTCATCAGCAGCAAAAGCAGAACTCGTCACACTCTACATTAATGCACACAAAGCAATCCCACTACGGCACTTGCTCATCAAAATGGGAGCCTTAGGTGTTGTCACCAACACCATCCAACCCAAACAGACAAAAGCCATGGACATGAGGTTTCACTGGCTCTGTTGCCGCACCTGCAAAAAGCAATTCAGAACCCACTGGAGGGCCGGCTCAACAAATCTTGCAGACTATCTCACCAATCACCACCCAGCCATTCACCATCATACAGTCGAGCCCCTATATCTCACTTGACATGCTGCCTTCAGAACCCTCCAGCACAAATCCACTGTTCCAAAACCAACTCCTTTACTGCTTTATCCACTGACCAAAACACGGATTCCCATAGCCAGTGCAGCATAACCTTCTCCAATACTCCTGCACCATATTATTGTACCTACTGCAATTGTGTGCTAGACACAGCATAGCTGCAAGAGCATTCAGAGTAGG
>JALLPC010001571.1:0-10889 GCA_036940045.1 Stephanocyclus meneghinianus | reverse complement strand
TGTGTCCCAGCAAATATTGGTATCGTAGGGAATGAGATTGCTGATAGTCACTGATGGAGAGGCTAAAAATGCTGCTCAGACTTTCTCTTCAGAAACTCAAGATGAAGTTTGCACGTTTGCGCATTGTTATCTAACTAGGAATCGTTCTTGAGAATTCAACGTTTCAAACAATGGAATGAACACCGTCTAAAGATACAAACTGGAGTACCATGGCCATTTCAATCTCTGTTTAGCCGATATCAAAATGATTGCCTGGAAAGTTGTGGATGGTACTTGTGGGTAATTAATTACGCTATCAAGCCACAATGTTGACTGTGCGATGAACCAATAGAAACAATCCAGCACTTGCTGAATAATTACATGTATATGAGACACTATTGTTTAAGTCATAACAAATCAACTGATACCCTGACATTTACTTCACCCTTGAATATGAGGAAGATTACAAAGTTTGAGGAATTTATTTGAATGTAGTTGTGTTTGATATGAAACCATCTGATTGCAGCTACTATTCTAATAGGGGAAACTATAAAAAGTGGAAAAAAGATGACAAGAAAGTTGCTCAAAGGCCGGCCAAATGGAACTGACTACAGTAATACCTGATCGATTTGTATTGAAAACTCGAGACATGCCAACAAAGTGGAGGCTTTAATGACTTAGACAAGTGGACTAAATATTAATCCCGGCCTTTATATTTTATTCAGCAATGACACTGTATAAAAGAGGAATAACTGGCAGTACTGCCAATATATTTTAAAGAGAGAAACACTGTAATTAAGGAATCTAAGAATTTCATAAAGATCATCTCATGTTACACAAATCTCAACAATTTTTTGGACATTTTGTGTTTTTGGGCATTTAAACCCGTTTTATCCACATAAATTCTCTTTAAATAGATTCTCCATTGTGAGACCAACACGTCCATATGCTGGGCTCCCCATAGTTCCCATTGGTTCAAAAGTTATGGCTGATTGTCTTATTATTTGGTAATTTTTTTCTGCTCCACAACGGCGACGATGTTTCGCTCGCTCCCACCACAGGAACAGGTCGTTGCAATTGTCAGTATTGCCGCAACTGACAATGTACAAGCATGTGGCAAGCACCGTTTTGGTTGGGGTAATACGCTGTTTTTTACGTGGAAGGCGCGCGGCTTCAGTGGATTGTTGCGTCGGCCGAGAAACGGCAACGGGCGAACTCACCACTTGTTTTGTTCTCGTTGACGTGAGAGATTGTTTGATTATTTTAGATTTTAAAATAATTCAGTTTTATAATAATTATAATAAATTGATCAACTAGGTAATAGCATAAACCTAATTATATTGATTTATTCTTATGATAGGTTGATTGTCGCATCTACCGGGAACGGCATGTACGAACCCCCCGCTTTCCCCACATCGGGTTTGGTAGTGTTGCACTCTGCGGGTTTGGCAGTTGTCAGGTATCAAAAGCGTCAGAATGATGTACCCGACGCTGCATGAACCTTACAACTGCCAAACCCGCAGCCGCCAAACCCAACGCCTCGAAACCCGCTGCTGCCGAACCCGACACGGCAAAACCTGATGCCACACAACCAGCTAAAGCCGCCGAACCAAAAGCCGCCGAACCAAAAGCCGCCGAACCAAAAGCCGCCGAACCAAAAGCCGCCGCACCAGGAGCCGCCGAAGGTTTGTCATGATTGGCGTGACAAAAAGGTGGGCGATGGGTGGGCGGGGAGGTACAAAGCCTCCTATCTGTAAACGAAATTGGCGGGAGCAAGAGGGGGCATAATAAAAATGATAGTAATACAGTACTATCTACGGTCGTATTTTTTTTAATGTTTTTATTTCACTAGCTGTATTCCTCGCCAAAACTCGGTGAGATAGTCACATGTCGCCAAAATTGAGGACATTTCGTGTGACTATTTCAACGATTTTTACGGTAGTTCATAATAGTTGTTGACTGGTACCATACAACATCACATGATTAAATTAATACTATTTTTTCGTAACATATAATTTGAGTAGCACTTATTATTTTAATTTATATATAATAAAATCGGCCAGTAAGAATGCCTGTTGGTAAACTAAAATACCACCATCTCTTGCATTTTTCCAGAGATGGCTGTGGTTTACCAATGAATAGGGCCATTAAACAATATTTGCAGCCCGTCAGGGTTTACACTTTTGTTTTTAGGCGTCGGTTAAGCAGTCGATAGTTTGGAAATCATCAAGGTTTGGCCCCAGTCATAAAGCATTTTGTCGTACAAACTACTTTATTTTTCATGAACATTGTTAGACCGTTTCGAGCTGTTTCCATCGCAAAATGAGAGGTATAGTCGCTGTGTTCGAGCCCCATGCGTTGACCTTTGTTTTTATCTTTCCCGTCACCTTGTCATCGCTTCTAACATAATTTTTTTGCATGAGCCGTGACGTCAACTATTTCTCCTAACTTGGACAAAGTCCTGCGCACATTGAATACTATGAAAATTGTTAGAGCATTTTCAAGGTATTACCTCCAACCACGTTGACAAACTCCCAAGATGATGTTATTCCTTTAAACACTCTGTTAGAGAATTTAAGTTATGACCTCAATTCGCCTCGTCAACTTTTTCCACACATGCTTTTCCTTCGAAAATGGTTAGACCATTTTAAGTTATTACCTCTATTGACCTCTTGCCAAACTTTACTCAATGGTTCAAGCCTGGTTCAAGCCCCAACCCCTTTATTATTTCCTAATGAAATACTTAGGTAGTGACATGGCTACGTTACTTACAACGTCCACCTTCCCCATTACTGTCCACACCGTACGTCCGCAAGATGGATTGCGACTTGAACTGCCGCCTGCCTCCTAACCACACCCACGAGAGCTCAAGCAGCATTGACAAACACGTTCCCACTGCACGAAGTCTCTCCAGCGTTGAAGAAATATAGCTTCTCTATTGCCAACGCTCCATTTTCGTGGGATATTTATTCAAGCCCCGCTCGTGAGTACCAAGTAGGTCTCCAAAAAGTCTTCGATGTGCGTCTGTCTACATTGTCATTGCTCTCGTCTACTTTATGGGGCAGTTGATTGTTCGCATGTAAGCCGCAATCATTAAAATCGAGAACAATGCTTTATCCTCCGATTTAGATTGAGTTGCCTCAACCGTTGTTAAGTCACTTTCTTCAGTTCCTATGCGATTGTTCTCGTCTTCCTCTGAAAGCTTGCATCGGTTTCTGCTTTAATCGAGACCCAGCCCACTGCCCGAAACGGAATCGATGCTGTTTACAATATCTATTCAATCTTTTTCTTGCTAAATATCCATTATCCAAGGCTGTAACTCCAAACTCATAGTTCTGCGTTCTGCATTGATTTGGTCACCACAGATACTTTTGAACCGCTTTCTCTATTACTTCTCTACATAGTTCAGGCGGGTTTTATTAGTCTCCGCGTGACATCTTAAAAAATGGATGGGTCTGGATATTATTCCAGAGGTTTCAATGATTTCCGGCGTATACAAACTACGTCAAGTGATGGTGCGTTAGGGAATACCAATCATGATCGTGCAAGTGGCGCTGTCCAGAATTCACAAGCGCTCCAGCAAGCGCTGTCTATAAACGGGACTGGCTACCATTCCAACAAGTACCGTTCAGATTTGCATCAACAATCTGCCTCAATCAATCCAAGCTACGAGTACATTCAACACGACTCGGGTCAATATGCACGCTCCCATCAGCAACCGTCTAGTTCTACTGGATTGACAGAACGCAATGTATACCCCTGTGAACAATTTGCTCCGAGCAACGGAAGTTATGATCACGTTTTCCCTCATTCGCACCGGCAGTCAGGGTCAGGATGGCACTTCAATGGCTTCGATTCATGTCAGCCTCCTCAGTCTTTGTCGACTTATGTAAGCCAACGGAATGATTTGCCTCAATCAATGGTGACGGGATCACATGTCAGCGCTAATGGCCGAGGTATTCAATTGACGAGTTCTACTATGAACTGCTCTCAAAACACACCTCAAGGGATGGATCAGTTTGGTTACGCCAATCTACATGCGGAGTATAATCATTCTATGAATTACTCTTCTGCTCCAATCACAGACCACCCGAAGAACGACAATTCGAATAATGCTCTGTCATTTACATCACCTGCGTGTTATCGCTCGCAGTTTGCGTCGAATAATGCAAACCATGGGTATGACTTGCCTCAATCAATGATAACCGGATCTCATGTCAGCTCTCATAGGCAATGCAGTCAATTGACAAGTTCAACTATGCATTGCCCTCAATACACACCTCAAAGGCTGGACCAGCTTGGCTGCGCCAATCTTCACGGAGAGTATAGTCACTCAATGAATTACTTTTCTGGTCCTATAACAGGCCACTCAAAGAACGACGATTCATATCCTTCAACGTCATCTGCATCGCCTGCAGTGATGCCATCTCATGTTACAGAACGATCGCGTTTTGTTCACATGACTAATGGCTCGAGAGGAAACCAAATGTTGCGTCAAGGAATTGCAGTCCAAACATACCATGACTTGAACAATGCGGGTACAGGATGCGCCCAATCAAACTCATCACAGCCCAACATCAGCCAAAATGGCATCTATTCATCACTTGGTGAAGATACAAGTTGCTCTCAAACATCATCAAATGCTGCTCTGACTGATAGCGAACAGGTAGCTCGACAAAGCTCAGTTGTGTCATGTCACTCATTTTTCACAGCACCTTCAGTGACCGATTCAAAAGGTGTCAGCACGCCTGGATGCGGATATGTTTCGCCGTCAATCAAAACGAGCTCGGCCAATGGAGGAACTACAGAGTATTCTAGAGCAGGAAATTCTGGCTCACTCTCTGCCGAAGATAGTCGCTGTATCGCGCCACAGTCAGCTTTTACATCGCACTCTGGCTTTCCTAGAAAAGATGTTTCCACAACACCGAACACACCCGCCAACGTGAATCCCGCCGTATCCGAAGACACTGCAAGTACGACGAAGATTGAAACTTCTAATAGTCATGCTGACGCGTCCAAAAAATCTCTTACCAAACCGGCTCAATCAGCACCCGCTAAGCAAAGAAAATCAAAAAATATGTCGAATGCAAGGCAGGCAAATACTCATGCGAAGGCATCTAAAACTATCGCAATTAAAAGCAGCACACATGCAGAGTGTCCCAAGTCAACCATGGCCGGCGCTGGCGCTGTCGTTTCACGTAAACGTCGAGTCCTTCCAAAATCTATTTCAATACCAACCGAGTTCTCCCCTCGTCACTCCTATCGAGCAGCAGCTGCATATTCTCTCCTTAGAACTCTCTCTAAGGAATTGCGTCTGTCACCGTTCAGTATGCAATCTTTTCTATCGTCCTTGATGCTTCCAATACCGTCTCGTTTATTGGGTGAAATTCATGTTCGCATTTTGAGAGTTCTGTTTGCTAATGTTGGGAAGGGGTCTTACTCAAAATACGGTAGAGGTGATGCGCCTATTTTTCTCCGGACTAAGCGAACAAATCCCTCAGAAAGAGGACAGGCCATCGAAGATGAATCTATGGAGCCTATAGGAGAGTTCGTAACCGAAAGAGGATGCAACAACTTATTCTATCTTGACATCACAACGTGGCCATTATTTTATGAAGATTATGTTATTGCAACAGAAGACAAATTTATCGATGACACACGCGATGATGATGCTTTTATTGACATCCGTTCATCCGCTATGGTTCCTTCTGGCGCTTGGGACGCACAATTTAATACGCGTCAATATAGAAATGGTGCAAACATCAATAAACCAAGCAACAGCGATATAGTGCCCTATCCAGGAGAAGGCTGGATTGACCGATGTCCTCTTGGGCCTTTTGGCCGTCGTAATGACGTGGGGCGATTCATTTGCTGCCCATTCCATATTCATGTTGCGATAAACATGGCTCGTCAATGCAGTCGCGTACCCTTGAATACTTCAGTCGGCTCTCATCCGGAGGCCTCGACCGCTAATAAACGAAAAAGGCTTACGCCAACTACCAAACCTAAGTCAAAGAAAGATTCATTAGATGCCTCGTCATTAAAATATGATGATTCAGAGTCAGAAACTGAGTTTGACGACTTCAAGTTTACAAAAGTGCCCACTGGTGCCAGACGAAGAGGAAGGCCTCGTAAGTTTCCTAATTCCGAGCCGCGCTCTGCTGCCTCATCAATCAAAGGAAGCCGTGTGATCGACGTGCAGATTGCGCCATCATTTGTTAGAAAATCTGCTAATATCAGTGCCTTGCCAAAGAAAGCTGTCGCCAGACCGCAGCAAGCTTCCGCTTCTGACTCTGTGTCGATAGCAGCCCTTTCGCCAAACCTTGGACTCTCTAGGGCCAAGGGGGATCATAACATCGTTCCAAATCAAATCATGTCAGCTATGAGTCCAAAACCACCGCTTGCCACGCCTCCTCATTCCCTCGAATGCATCCCAGCGTCACATTCTACCAATTCGAGTGGTTTGGGGTTCCCACCTGTCTTTGTGCCTCCAATTCCACCACAGCCTATGAATGACAATGCCCTTGTGGTGCCAATCGGCGTGAAGAAGACACTGACCAGATTTTTCTCAGAGGGGGATCTCTTTCGAAACAATTCAGAGGATCGCGACAGCGGTAATCCTTCCCATCATAACTCGTCACCTTATACGAGCAACCAATTAAACGATGATGGTATTGTTGAATCAATAGAGAGAAAAATTGACGCAGACGAGGTAGAAATATGGGATTTGGTCAATCAAATATCACAAAGTCCTTGGTATCCAGACGAGGATTCATCTCACATGACCCCTATTCGACAACTGCGCAAAGGCATGCCATACCATTATTTGTCTCTAGAGTCAAAGCTCGCCATGATCGAATTCCTCCTCGACGAACTGCTGACAGTTGACGAAATAAGCAAAGAGCTAACACTGCGACACCAACTCACTGGACAGTATGACTTTTTATATGGCCCCGTTCCACAACAGTGTGAGTTTGAAGACATAAACAATGAAGACGAATGTTCTATTTGCGGGCTGGAAGGGGACTTACTATGCTGTGATGGTTGCCCAGGGTCTTTTCACAGACAGTGTCTGGGCATGGCACCTTCTGGAAAACTCCCACAAGGCAAGTGGTTGTGCACTGAGTGCCGAGTTCCCGATTCATCGAAACTTGGTCCTCTAGGTTCGGACAATAGACCATTGATTGGATGGTTTACTCTGGACGAACTCGAAGCTACACCACAACCAATTACGACCTTCGACAACAGCAGCCGTATTCTATCTTTATCACCTCCTGAACTCTCTCATGCTGTCGTGTCGTCTCAACAAAACATCGTCACCTACAACTGCTCCAAGAGCAGTGGGAATCCCGCGCTTCAACCTCAAGATTTTTGTAGATTACTCACTGTGACGCCGCAAATTGTGGTCGCTGACAATGCAAACTCAGATTTGTCAACGAGAATCCCCGTTGATGTAGAATTTCTTGTCTCGCCTGGAAAAGTATTTGCTCGCTATCGATCTTCGCACAGGAAATTTAATCCGTTCGTGCCCTGTCCAATCGAATCCAGTGCTTTAACTTTGACCCGAAAGTTTTCTCGAGAAAATTTGTCTCACAGCAAAGATCAACTGCTACTCTCCCGGAACCCCCCAGAACCTTTGTCGAATTCTGAAGTCATGGAGTTGATCAGGCTGCTAGGGCCAGAAATGTGCCTCAGATTACCATGGTAAGCAGATTTAGCCCCCCGTGTTGTTTTCAAGTTAGTCATATAACCGTTGTTTCATCTGTCTTCTTTAAAAACTTTAAGGCGATGTTTGATTTTTGATCCACAGAAGGTGTTCAGAACGGGCGACCATAGCATCACCCTAGCCTCTTCTCCAAATAATATTTCTCATCTGTTGGACTCCTTGATTTCGCACCAAAACGAGAAGAAAGAAATGCTGACAAATCATCCCGACGCTGCAAATCCATTGGACTACGACAACAAGTATCGCCGAGCTCCACCAATTCCAAAGATAAAGCACCAACTGGGCCAGTTTACTTTCCCAACGGTTGTACCCGAAATGATTACTTTTCCAGCAAAATGCAGTGCTCAATTGTGGCTGAGTTTATCTAATGCTGTATCGCTAGATTCAACTATGGATATCTTTCCCAATCTCAGTATGCCATTCCCGGATGTCATGCAGTCTATTCGTGACACATTTGTTAAGACAGGGCGTCTCCTTTATGATGGTTGCTTACTCGACTACCGATGGGGAACATTGGATCGGTGGAGAGGGAAAGTCCAAAATGCGAATTCTTTTTCACAGCTTTGTATTCTGTTGGTCAAACTTGCGGATGCATGTTGCCCAAGGGCCTTTCATAGACAGTGGTACGAAGTAAGAGAGAATGGCAACATCGATGAGACTGCCCGATTAGCTTCAAATGGTCGAAGCAGCTTTTTTTCTAGGATGACGGAGGGCTGGACACCAGATAGAGAATCAAGAAGACGCAGATGGGAACGCTGCACAGCAGCCAGTGTTTTCCATCTTCTAAACAATGAAAAGATATCTACAGACACAGATATCTTCAAGAACTGTGAGTCCACAACTAAGCGAAGCAAGAAGTACAAGCTGTCGTGTGCTGTTCTGCACTGTGCGAATAATAGACCCAACAGCAAACTTGGGACACTGATAGATGAAAATCAACAGATGGCAAAAGATCAGCAATCTGAGGTCGAAGTTACGGGTGTTTTCAGAGGAGGCTGCACGACCATCCCTGTTGCGAACTGCCCAAAAAATGAAGTAGAACCTTCTAAAAGCTTGATCGTTAGCAAGGCTCCTTCAAGTTCTGTTGGCGTCCTGACCCCATCCACTCCAAATCTTTCTCCCCAAGATGAACCAATTCCGAGTGTTGATGTCGAGGAAGTTGAAGAATGTCGTCCTATTTCAGAGCCTGTAGTCAGTATCAAATCGGAACTAAGTTCTCCTCCCATTATACCAGGAACGAAGAAATCCACATCAATAGTCGATGTGTCTTCGGAAAGTCCAATCTGCGAAGCGGTGGATCCAAACAGCTCTCTGCTCGATAACTCTGAATTCTCGGAGAGCAGAGAAATGAGCACGCAGCCAATATCGAATGCCACTAAAAAACGGCGCAAAACTCGTGAGTCATCGATTGCTCCTATCATTAAAAAACGACGATCTGATTGCCAAAGTGCAGTTAGACTACAAATCGGATCTCTCCTGGGTCTTGACACAGCAAAAACTAGCCATGGAATCGACCGAGAAATTGCCGAAATAAAAGTCGATAAGCTCGAAAAATTGTTGACCGAAACTGATGATTCATTTTTCTTCTCAATCGCAGGAAGGAAGGTGAGTTGGTCTGCTAGTCTCACTTCACAACCTAATTTCTCGTTCACCATGTTATTTCTCATTTCTTGCTAAAAACTACTTGACTCAACACTGTTAGTTGTTTCAACCAGATGGTTCCATACCATCTCAAATTGTCCGACGACTCGCGAGGAATGCTGGCTCTGCGCGAGCGCCTTTCATTGCATACGAAACATCGTTTGAAGTTGGAGAATGCACCACTTGCCACCAATGGAGAAAGTCGACTTTGAATGGGACAACATTCGAAGATTTCGTTTTCAGTTTGAGATTTTTTGAAGGGCATCTTGACAAAGTGGTGAGATATTCATTGAAGGAACGATAAAACCTTCGAAAGTTTGACCTCATCTCTTTCTCTCTTCATCAAGGTTGTTTCATCATGTGGTGGAATAGCTGATCAAGCATCCAAATCAAATCCAACTACTACCACCTCAGCTATTCGATGCGAACAAATAGACCAGATTACGGGTATAAATGAGTATTTTGTAGTCGACAGTGAGAAAAATCAAGGCATGTGGCACTCTGAACTGAATCTAGACCTTGCAACGTTGATTACCCATCGCTTTGAAAAGATCTCATTAGCTCGCGAGAACGCAGAAAAGGTTCAGAAAGCACAAGAAAATGAAAAGACACGTATTCAAATGGAAAGGGAAAGATTGGAAACAGAGAAGAAGAAAGTCCAAATAGAAAAGCGCCAAAAGGAGCTTCTTCGACGGATGGCTCAGAATAACAAAGGCAAGGCTACAAGCAGCAAGGACAAAGCTATCAAAAACCCTGCCAAACCTGCAAAGCAAGCTAGTGAAGCAAAGAGTATTGTTTCAGAGTCATCTTTATTGTCGTTTGATGCAGCACTGAATATTCACAGAGACTTGACTTTGAATCTCCTTGTAACTAGTGCAAACCGTGGCGAAGCTTCTGTACCAGTTGCTGCTATAACAGCAACACGGAATACAACAATGATGAATATGAAAGCAACCAATGATGTACTTAGAAGCACAGGAAAAGCGCTGACTGATGACCAGATAAAAAACAAAATGACTCTTGCCGAATCTGCAGCAGTGCAAACGTACATCAAGGAGATGCATACAACCAAAAAGTCATCTGTTTGACGACTGAAGTCAAACTAAGTAATACACATGTTATCTGTTCCTGTCAAGGACAAATTGATTCTCTTCACATATGCAGCCAAAGAATTCTCTTGCCTTCAAGCCCAAACAGTCTAAACCAAAATCCATTAGTACACAGGATTGTCATGTCAAAATACATAGTTCTACAAGAACTTTTATTTGAAAACGCCCGCAAAGAGAGATGCCACAATTGCAAAGCAGTGGAAAATGAAAGGTGTGGTCAACACACTATCTGTCACAACACATCATTGGACGTAAGGGACAAATTTGAGGATTGATCTAAATGTGACATAGCTGACAATAACTAAGAAAGCATTGTCATGATCATCCAAGAATATTTCTTAGCGCACATTTTATCAAGCTTTTTTAAAAGCTTAGTTTGTTATCAAGCTTTTTTAAAAGCTTAGTTGTATCAAGCTTTTTTAAAAGCTTAGTTG
>JALLPC010001552.1:0-11226 GCA_036940045.1 Stephanocyclus meneghinianus | reverse complement strand
ATGATCTTTTTAGTAGGTCCAAGGTTCAAACCCCTGACCTCTCAGCACAATCTTTGTGTAGGTCCTGGGTTCAATTCCTGGGCATGACTGCTTGTTTCAGGCTCATGGAATCCTTGGCCTATGTCGTATTGGTTGAATTCACTTGCACCAGTTCAAAATCTGGATCATTCCCTTGTTATTCCTCCTCTTTGTTGTCTCTGTCATCATCTAACAGTATTCTCCATAAACTGTACTCTGTCCTTCCCATACATATTTGTCCATTTTGCATAAAGGAGGATGTATACTTGAATGTATCAAAAGAGTCTTTTCTAAGGTATGTATTAGCATGTACCTACGGTAGCATAGATGTATGCTACATGCTTATAGTAGCATGCTCTGTCCAGAGTATCATTTTCTGAGGAAAACATCACATATGGTCTTGTTACTGTTAGTATTGATCCTACTTCTAATTCCTCTTTGGTGATCTGTAAAATACATCTCTGAGTGAGGTGTGATGCAGACATGTTGCTCCTGAGAATATCTCCTTGGGTCATAATGTGAACAACTAGATAAAATGCCTTTCAAAATAAACATCACAATTTCATTTTCATCGTTCATTTCAATTAGTTTACTGACATAGACTGTCAGGTCATGCCTATCACACCATGCTGGGAGCAGCACCTTGTCTGAATGTTGAATGTTGATGGCATCTGATCTTGCCATCAACATAACGATAGATAGTGGTGGTGTAGCAATTGCTTTCAAGGATCTCAACACTCACAAGAGAATAGGTGCAGGAAGGTAAAACATCAGTTTTATGTGCATTGGCAGATAACTGTGCCATGGGCAATGTGGCTTGGCCTGTGGTTCTTGTGTTTGACCAAATGCAACCTGGATGACCTTTTTGGATGGTCCAACAATAGTTTAGTTGTCACTTGGTTTGATGAAAATACTTGTTGCTCCAAAGTCTTACAAGCTGTCTTGTCTTGCCGGAGTGCTGCCTGCTAGTTATTCCTTCACCATGCCTTTTCAAGACATATTGTTAATCTTTTTAAGGTAGACTTGCAGTAAAGCAGAGTGGGCTGCCATGGAAGTGCAATATTTATTTTTCTTGAAAAGCTCACTTGACCTCACAACCATTGCTTAGTGACCCCTTGCTCCCCACCACATGAAAATTTCTGACAGGAAGTCCATTTTGCAGGCCTGTCAGTGCCATTGGCATCGAATTCCTAGCATTTTAAATCTAGTGCAGAGTGCTTATGTTTATACTGTTGACACTTTGGGTTTGGTTGTTGCCACCACTGCCACCATTGACTTTATTGTTGTTGTTATTACCACTGCCTCTTCTTCCACCATTGCTGTTTGTTTTGACAAGTTGTAAATGCATTTCCTTGGTGAATGCCATCACCTCTTGCAATGTCTTGTTGTGCTTGGCTTGCAAACTGTCAATGAATCTGCAACAGCTAGGGCGGCTTGATCAGTTCTGCTGAGTGCAGATCCATGCATCAACTTGGCTTTGATTTTGGTGATGTTTGCAATTTCAAAATCAACTGCCTATGTATTTGCCATTGCCATTGATGCATTTGCTGTACTCATTTGCGATGAATGTAAGGAATTTCTTGAATATGCAACTGCAGGTCTGCTAAGCACACTTCATATTCACCTGTTGCCTTGAATGCTGACTTGCTAGTGAAAGACAGAGCAATAGTTGCATGCCTTGCTGAGTTGTTTCTTGATCTTGTCATCCCTGGCTTTGTTTGCTGGATTTTCATTCACAGTCCATGATTCCATGAGCTTGGCTGAATTTTCAGCAATGCCATAATTTTCAACTGTGTTACATCCCACTTTCAAATGATCAATCATCTTTTGGAGTGCAATGTGTGAAACAGAATGAGCCCTAGATAGATTCCAAGGATTCAGGATCCATGGTACTTGATATGTGGGTTCACAAAGATTGAGTCATTTCAACGTGAGTCTCAAGTTCAACAATTTCTTGTTATTATTTGACCACTTGGCATGCTCTGATTACCACATCCAGATCAACAGTTGCAGACAGGCCTAGAATGGTTGGTACCATGAATGACTCATCATTGTGTGAAAAAAATGCACTTTACTTTTTCAGCAATGATCCTGATATGTCTGTGCATTACACCTCCATTTGTTGTTGGAATGCTTGCTGTCCTTGCCAATAATTTGCTTTCAAGCAGTTCCAAATCCTTGGCTGTTAGATGACCATCATTTTGTGGAGATCTGAAAATATCTCCTCAATGTCTTGCTTGATGAGATTGTTGTGTTGATAATTGTAGAATAAGAATTTATGCTCTGTTGATTGGTGTTGGTTCCATTGGGGAAACTGAAAAACATGATGTATGTACTCTAAATTCATGCATTTACTTTAACCCGCTCTTCTGTTCAGTAACTAGTATTATAGATAGCTTAACAGATCCCCTCTTCAAAAGGTTTTGTCAAATGATATGATTTTCACAAAATTATAGTGTGGATGTTTGTCACTTATTATTTAAACCTTTTGCATTATTGAGTTTAAGGTCAGAGCCTATCCAATCATATGCATTCACCTGTGTACATTCAAATGTGGATTGGACCATCTACTAAGCTATGTGTGATAATTCCCCAAAAAGAGAACAAATATACAAGCCCCCCTCTCATCATTCCTAAGAACAACAGAAAGTTTGGCCGGATCAACAACCTGTGTCAGTTAAACAAATCAGATGTATCAACCACCTTGACAGTAAGACACAGTGATTACCTGCAGTCAATATCTTTTGCGAATAATTTCTGATACACTGCACAAGCACACCAACTACAATCAGTTTAATATTCTTTACCTTTGAACTTCATGAGGAGAGCCAAAAACTCTGTACGATCATGACCCCGTTTTGGGAAGTACAAAAACACCCACTTGCCAATGAGTTTAAAATTCTATCCTGACATTGCTCAAACAGTAATGGAAAATGTCTTGTCTGGTGTTATTGTTGTGGATGATATGTTTAGTGACGATGCTGGAGTCTTCTCATCATCATGAGATCATCACAAAGATCTCCTTAGCACTATTCTCCATCAGTTGAATGACAATCATTTCATCAGTCACCCACTTACATGTGAATGGCTGCCCAAGAAATAGACTGGCTTTGTTCTTGGCTCATTTCCCATAATCTTCAGTAATGGAGAAAATCAATGAAAACCTGCACATGGGCTACCCACATACTTCATCTGACCTTTGCCAATTCATAGACCCTGTCAATTAATACCGTGACATGTTGCCAAGCCCCCCCTCTCTCACACACACAAATGTTCTCAAACCATTCAACAATAGTTTGGGTACCCATTGTTTGGATGAGAAAATGAAACAGTCCTAAATTCTCAGCTGCAGTCAGTTGTGCAACACATTAGTCAAGAGTTTGTGTGACTCATTAAACATTTGAAAAATATCATTAGGTTTGCATATTTCAAATGAAGCTTAAAAATGTTGTACTGTGGAAGTCTGGTAACAAGATTGAATTTTTGGTTCAGGGTGTGCATGTGGGTTGCTTTTCCATAGTGCAGCTAATTTTGAGAGCCATACAGGGTATTCCATTGAGGTATGGTCAATCTAACAAGGAGTAGATCTAGCCATATGAATGCTATTTTGCAAGGTTTACAGAGATCTGAATGAATCAGGAAAGATGGTGACAATGTTTTAAAATTTCTGTAGCTGCTCAGGAAGAGAATAAATTTGATGTAAAATTCGCATCACATATTGAAACAGTCATTCTAATGAATGCTATGGACAAACAGATTTTTGATAGAATTGGAGTTCATGAGAATTCTTAAATGTTAAGTAATTGCCATTACCTGAAAACGAGGTTGTTGGATATTTCAATAAGGATAAAACGATCTCTTTAAATTTTAAGTTTAATGGATTTTATATTCATTGGCTGCATGCGATCAAATGTTGTTGGTATCAAGAACAAACTTTATCAAGACTGGTGTTGTTCTGACAACATTTTGTCTTCATGAGTAAGGTCACCTACACTGTTGGTACTTGTCTTTTGAAGAAAAGTACGACAGCCAAGTTTTTGTTACATGTTGTCAGGTTGCAAAATTTGGCAATACATAATGTCAACAACAGTGAATGATAAATTTTGTGAAAAGCTAAGGTCAGAATCAACACTCAACAACAAATAATGTGAAGGAAACATGAGAGATGATACAATTTGTTTCAAAAAGTAGAGTATGGTACCAAATAGAATTTTGTAATGGTAAACAATCTAGACCATACAAATATATATTTTGTCGTATGGTATGATCGTAGCATCCTTCCTGCAGACGCACGTGCTCGTAGTCGTACAGTATGTCGTAGTAGCACACATACGACTCAGTCTATGCGGACATGGGTACCTAATGACGCTTTGTGTGTGTCGGTGACACCGTGGCACCTTACCCCCATGAAACGAATCTCGCGTCATTATGAAAGGGGTAATGAAAATGTTATTTAAAAGAATGAAAGAAAGACGCGACTAAATAAGATCAGAAAATTGTATCCCTTATTCTTCTTGAAGTATATTTACGTATCTTTAATAGAACGATGCGTGGTCGTGCCATTAACAATGCATGACACCCAAATTCGCCTGCTGTCACGCCAATCGAACAGGTGGTTCCTTCCGCCAAAAATTGCACCATGAACGGCAACTGCGCTGCGAATGCGATGGAGGCTGATGGAGGACATACAGCAGAGAGAGAGATTGCTGTAGAAAGCCGCTGACAACTGCCCGTTCTTTTTTTGAAACAAATGGAATCTTGAACCATTCGCCGGATGGATGGATATACCATTGTCAAGAGAGCCATTGCCATTTCATTTCTGACACTGCCGGAGGCAGAGACCTCATAAATATTATTGTTCATGTCAAGTTATCGCTCTACATTTTCGATCCTCTAAATTTACACCAAGTCGGTACTAGTTTCCGTAACATCTCTGAAGTGACGAAGCGTCCATCAAATTAAAGTCCAGATCTCGCCTTTTGTCATGGTTCACCAAGTCAGCACAATAGCGCAAGACGATCTCCGGCCATGTCGACGTCGGCGTACTGCCGCGTCATTTGCCATTCTCATCGCCGTGAACTACGCGACGGCCTCCACGACGACGACGACGACAACATGCGCCTTTTTGACGCCCCCGTCACACGAGCAAGTCAAGCAAGCTCCGTCGTCTTCGCTGTTCGCAACTGCCTCCATCGCTAGCGCCGTTATAGCCTCGGTTCCTCCTCCGGGGTCCAAGTTGTACCAGCTGCGTTATGCCATGAACAATAACGGACAGCGACGGCCGTCGTCACCATCTTCGTCCTCTCGAAACAATGGCAAGCGAGGAAGGACAGATTTGAGATACGCCACACATGTCGATTCTTCCTCATCGTGTCCGCCCATGACGTCTTCTCAGCTCGAGGGCGATGCGAACAGTCATACGGCGTTGCGAGGCGATGAGGATACGCCGCGCTACGGCCTTTCCGATGCGTCTACCGAAAACGTCAATTCCACACGACAAGACGAGTCCGAACGACCCTCCGGTCTGCGAAGACGAAGACGAATGCTGAAATACCTCGACCGCCGATTCTCGCGCCTTAACGTGAAACTTCAACCAACACCCACAATGTCCCCCTCCTCCGCGTTCGAACCATCCACCAATTCCACCGACTACCAACAACGAAAAGCCGCCTGGGCAGCCAAATACACATCGTTGTCCACACTACGATCCACCTTTGGCTCCAATAAAAACCGATTCTGGGGAGACTTCGACCCCACCACCACCCGCAAATTATACCACACTCTCATACCCCGTGCCCTCCTGGCCTTGCACGACATGGGCCTCAGCGACGTCGACGAATTGGCTCCCCTGGCGTATCAGGCGAGAATGGCGGCCAAAAAATATGCAAGAGAACGTAGTCGTTTGCCCGGACGGATTGGGAGTATGTTCTACGATGGGTGGAGGCAGTGGAGACGGTATGGGAAGTGGGCTTTCGATGGCATGACGTGGGAACAGATTTGGGATAAGTATGAGAGCCAGATTTTGAGGGAGACTGTGGGAGAGGAGTGGTTGGACGGGGGGGAGGGGAGTGAGGATGGCGGTGTTGTCATGCAGTCGTCACAGTTGGGAGAATTGAATGATGAGGAGTTGACGACCAAGATTTGTATGCGGATTTTGGAGAGGAGTGTAGTTACGAATGAGGCCATCGATAAGCTGTTCCTCGAACGCTTGGTTGGCAAGAGGGACAAATATGAAGAGGATGAGGATAAGGATGTGGAGGATTTATCATTGGACACGATGCCATCTGGCGCTATGCGAAAGAGGCAGGAGAGACGACGACAGAGGACCTTACGCATACAAGCAGACTTGAAAGCAATCGAAAAAAAGTTTGATGAAGACAT
The DNA here is from genome assembly GCA_036940045.1 of Stephanocyclus meneghinianus. Taxonomy (NCBI): domain Eukaryota; phylum Bacillariophyta; class Thalassiosirophyceae; order Thalassiosirales; family Thalassiosiraceae; genus Stephanocyclus; species Stephanocyclus meneghinianus. Next base: position 4,827 of record JALLPC010001552.1, on the reverse strand, counting down.
TCGAGAGTTGCTGCGACATAGTGGTCTCACAACAGAGGAAGGTGAGAGAAGACGAAGGAATCGAAGCAGTGGCTCCTTCTTTTGGTCGAAAAGTGAGTCCGCCTGTGAAGGATTTGAGTCTTTCTCCAGCGATTGTGCAGTTTCCTTTACTCGAGGTGGAGGAGCAGAAGAAGTCACAGTAGACTACTCCGCAACGCTGTCGTCCGAAGCAGATGTTGCAGCTGCTTTATTCTCCCTGGCAGATGGCTCTGCCATCATGGAGGCTAGTGCAAGTCAGATGGGAACTGATTTAACCCGAGGCAAACCCTCAGTTCGGAAGCTTGCTGTTCATGAGGTATTTGCTCTCCGAATTTTAGCTAGTACAAAGAAAAGAATTGCTACACTGCAAAATGAGCGAGAGGAGGATGAGAGCATCGCACCGAAGCAATAATGACAGTCAAATAGCAGGATATATCTTATGAAGAGGAATTAGACTGTGTAGCTTGACTTAAACAATCAATGCTATCAATTTAAGTCTCTTCACAATGTTACTTATTTGTCAAATGGTTGACCGCGCTTGGTATGACTGTTTAACTCCTTACAATAAAAATGATCTTGTCCTTGCAGAATTTTTCCATGTTGTGATTCCCGCCCCATTGCACGTTAATTCAAAATTTTGCCTAAGTCCACAGCAAGGCCACAGCGCAAAGCAAGCAAGAATAAAAGACATTACCAGACCAAACTTCCAAACTATGCAGATCAATGGGTGTTCTCAACTTGTACGTTTGGTTAGATCTAATATGTAGGTTAAAACTAAACTATGCAGGACGTATCATAGAACCTCCGCTGCCAAACACGAAAGGCCCTCTAACATCAGGGTTCAATCCTTGGTACTCCATCGTCTCTCTATCCCCATTAAAGTCAGGCGATCGCTTATCTTCAACATACAAAACCTCTCCAGTGAGTTCGTCGATAACATCCTGGAAATCTTCTAAATCTTCTGGAGATGACACAGTGATGCTGGTCAGTTCGGGAAGACGGGCGTTTATATACATGGCAGCCTTACCCAAGACAGTTACTAATGCGGGTTGCCAAGGTAATGATGTCATCAATATTGACCAGTAGAGAGATAGAAAATGATATATATGTATGGGAAAATTGACTTGATGGAAAAAATAAAGATAAAAAGAGGCATTACTGTCTGCATACCTCGTTTGTGCCAAAATTTGCCAGTGAGAGCTAATTGGCATGATGGTCTTTCAAGTGCTACTAACTCGATGGAGCCTGTAATTCTAGCATTGCACGTGTATGAAAATCGCAGATGAATTACTTTGAAAAAGAAAATTCACACCATCAAAAAGTACAAATAACCCCAGCCGTACAAATAAATTACTCACCCCACAGAAGCTGGTAGATCGTGTCTCCCAAACATTGTCTTGCCATAGTCACTCTCCATAAATTCTTCTAAACATTGTTCTACGGCATCCTCATCACAATATGGCAACTGAAGTTCATCGTAGGTATATGAAGATTGAGACGTCGAGAGGAGATCAAGCGACCAATCATCGTAGATGTTGGCTCGCAGTGCCAACGAACGCGACATTACTTGAAGGAAGGCGGGTTGCGAAGGTGGCTGAAAGGGCATTTGATGTCTTTCGAAGGCGGCAGCTGGCGCCGCTCGTCTTCGATATTCGGCATTATGACGCAATCTCAGAGTACTTGATTGCGACGGTATTTGGAAAACCCACGCAGCAGCAGGTGCCAAAAGTTGTTTCATGGTTTGGTCGACACTTGTTATGGGGCGCGTTGGTGGCATCTGGTGTCGGGTGCCATGTAAGGAACCTGTAGGAACGATGTTTTTAGCGATTCCACAGATTCCTACGTGAATAAAGAACAAGATATTTGGCGTTCCTATCCTGTGAATGAGAATGACACATGACACATGACACATGGGCTAAATGGCACTCATGTTTTTTTCTTTTTTCCTACCCTCTGATGGATCTACCCCATAATGCCTTGTACAAACCACTGGTGAAAAAGATCCACCAGGAGTTCAAGGAAGGGAGGGAAAGAGGTCGTCTGCTGTTTGGAGCTCAAGTTCAAGATCTGTATTGTACCTAGTGGTCAGTGGTGGGGAGAGCGGAAAACGATACCCCAATGGAATTTAGAGGAACTAGGCATTTCACGTATAAAAAAAAAACTCTAATGTTAAAGTGAGAATAACACCCGGGTGATATTTTTCTCACTTGCCGCATACTCTTCTCATATTAATTTTCGTTTAATGCTTGACACCCTCATAAAAAACCATGGTATTTTTCGGTACGTAATATTACTTAGGTGTTACTGTGAGTAACATATAACACCAAAATTTTGCTAACTAATTAAGAAGGCACGGCCATAAAAGTATCCAAAAATAACACCGTACACCAGACAGACAGTGTATCTGAAAAAAAGAACTATTGAGATACAGTGATGCATACCAGTTGTCACGTTACATCGCTCTATGTACAAGGTTGTACGTAACAAAAATATCCCAACTTCCGCACCATGATGATTTCTGCCGCCGCAACCTGATCACCTCTTCCATGAACAATACCATTGCAACACCGGGCCTGCCATGATTGCCCTCACCGGTACACCCCCTGCAACCATCCTGCCACTTGATTTGGTCAGATTTGCATAATTCAATGCAAAATCTCACCGTTTCTAACATGTAAATTTTGTTTCATTGCAGCCATCATGACCGGAAGCTGGACAAGTGGGAATTTAATGCATGTAAATTGAATTTTACATGCATTATTCCCCCATTTATTTCTCTACACCATCACCTCAAAGATGCCTTTGTTGCAATTTATTTCTGTGTTGTCAGGGTGGAATGCTCATCATGCTTTTTATTGCGACTTTTTGAGTAACAAATTAGACAGAAATTAATGGTGAGTTCCCTTCCTCCTCCAGTTCATCCATTTCTTTTAGAATCTTTCTCAAGTCTTCTCTGTCCTCCCACATCATTTTACTAACAGCATTATTTACCTTTTTTGATCTACTGTTGCATCCTAAGTGCTAGTAATTGGCTTTGAGGAGCAAAAAATCATTTGAGTTTTTATTTTCATTCTGTTTGGAATAAGAAACTATTTTTTTGATATCTTTTCCAATTTATTTTGTTATTTGCAAGCACAGAGAATAGAAGAGTAGGCAAGATGAGCAGCACTTTTTGGTTGGCTTGTGCTGTGATGGCAATACAAATTTAGGCAAGTTTATTCCTCACTTGCCCCCCCCACCCATCTATCATAATTGTTTAGTTCTAATCAAAACAATCCCATGCATGGACTGATTTGTGGTGTTCAGTAAAACAGGACCACCTTTATACAGGAGAACTTGTGTTTTGTGCTGTGTGTAGTGATTGCTGACTTGAATGAATAGGCAGGGGGAGGAAGGGACAAGAGAAAGATGGAAAGGGGGGTGAAAGAAAGGGTTTGACATTTTTAACAACATGGTGCCATGTTTTGAATGTAGCATTGCTGTGTAATAATGGCTTGCTAAGTTGTGGCTATCTTTTTACATGCATGTAGCAGTAGATGAATTTTTCTATAGTAACCTTCTTGGTCTTAATGACTTTTTTCTATCTAGCTTTTGAATTTATTTGCTAGACCTTTATGTTGCATAGATTTTATGTGTTCTTGAGCAACAGTATTTTTGAGACTTGGGCGGTAATTTATCTTTCCTACGGGTTACTTAGACCTTTTATTTTCAAAACAGTTTTAACTCTTTATTATAGCTGTTTTTGAGACATAGCAGGTATTTTTTGTTGTTATTCAGGGTAATTTTTATTTTGCATACATTCATGTTAAAGTGAGAACAACACTGGGGTGTATTTTTCCTACTTGCCACATACACTTTGCATCTTAATTTTTCTCCAATACTTGATACCCTCATCAGAAACCCATTGTTTTTTTGGTATGTAATATTACGTCCATATATGCACGTTGTGCAACAGTATGAGTATGAATTCTTTTGAACTGTCAGGTGGACTTCGAACCATAAACAAATGACATACTATTCCGTCCTACAATCGTTTAGGTTTAAACAAAATATTCTTGGATGAGTCAGATAGTCTGTCCGTAGTTATCTTGGATAACTTAAAAAAATATCACCCACGGGTGCACAATCAGTTGGCATCATTACGTGTTGTTCAACAATTTTCAACACTTCTGATATCTGACACGTAAAAGTCTTACTAAAATGTATGGGGTGGACTTTGAACCATTTGTGTCAGTTTTGTCATTGGAGTTTCAGGTGTCTTTGCTCCAAGCTGAGGACCTGTAGAGCCGGACTTAAGCCCTCAAGATAGTCCCAAAGGGTTGTGCAATCTTGGCCGGTCTTCACAGGGTGGATATTGAGGCCACATGAGTGCCCCAAGATATCTGATATTTGTGTGGTTCAAAGTTAATTCATACTTGTAAGAAAAATGTGTTATCAACATGAAGCGTTCTCGTATTTCCCTTAGATTGTATGCATCTGTTAGACCTTTAAATTATTAAATGAATACAACCTTAAATTTTTATTTGGACTATGACATTTACAGGTCATACTAATCTAGTACTACGTGGGGGCATTTAATTTTTTTGCTAAGTCTGAAAAAGGGGGCAGTTATATGGAACCCCATGACTTCTTAGTACGAAACCACCTCATTTCATCATGATAAAATATCATCAGTTAGGTGTCAGTTTAGTGTCTAAACTGACGTCATTTTAGAGAAAAGGTATCCATTTCATTTTAAACCGAAAAGTGGTTTCGTATGACGAAATGAGATTTTGTAATACGTAATGATGAAAAAAGTCAGAGAAAAAA